>JABYQR010000074.1:0-148777 GCA_022592445.1 Cytidiella melzeri | reverse complement strand
TGTCGCGTAGCTTTCGAGCTCCTCCCACTGGTCCTGTACCGTGATGTCTACGTAGTTCGCGGCGTACTTCTTCTTCGCCTGCGCGTCCTGCACATTCGCGCGCGTGAATAACGTTTCGAGTGTGTCGAAGTAACGCGCCAACGTCCGGGGCTCCGATTGATCGAACTTAGGCGCGTGCTTGTCGCCGATCAAGGGCATAGTTTGTGCTGCGGCCATCGTAACTACTAGTCTGGCGTTTGGTGGAAATTGTTGTATTTTAGTTCGAATCCGCCCTATTATCGCGGTAGTAGGAGATTGCGAGCGGGCTCGAGTAGTCGATATTGAGGATAAAGGGTGTGCTGAAGGAAGAGGCGCTTCCGTAGGAGAGTCGGGGCTAGGGAGAGTAACGTTTGGTGTAGAGAATTCGGGAGTCGGCGACCTAGAGCTTGGCACAGGAGTAGCTTGTCGCCTTCGATTTTCGCGGGCTGCCGCTCGTCCTCGCCGAATAATTGCCTCCGGGTCGTCCTGTGCTTCCGTTAATACCGGGCTTGATAAACTTCCGCCCCTTTGTCTCCTCGGAATTCTGGATCCTCTGGAATTCGTCTTGCCTTCTCTTCCGCGAAGCACGAGTGAAACTAGCGAAATCTATAGAGATCCCCTCGCGGTGGGCTCCAAAATGAGACACTGAGTCACGCTTCAAACCAAGAACAACCTTAAAGACAACACCACCAACCACGAAGTGGCAATAGAAGTGTAAAGGTGTGGAAGCGCGGAAGTGTTAAAGTAAATGCGAGGTGGCCTAAGAGTCCTAGTTTTACCTGTGCTAGAAGAGCGACAAGGGTTTTGTGATAAAGTTTTTATATGAAGTGAGCTAGACGGGCAACTACCACGCGTATCGCGGGTAAAAGGGCGAGTCGGCGCGGTGAAAGCGAAAGAGTTATAGCGCGGCTCCAAGAGAGCGCGCGTAAAAGGTCGCGGCTTGTAGGAAAACGGCGCGCGGAGGGACGCAGAAGGTAAACGTAGACGCAATATGAATCTCAAACACAAAACGCGGTCGCTGGTGAAGATGAAGTGGTCGCTGTAAAACGCGGGCGCAGTGAAATTGAACGCAGTAAGCTCGACGCAGTGAAGATGAAACGCAACGCAGTAACGCAGTAAAATAACGCAGTTAAAAAGCAGACGCAGTATAACGAAGCCGAAAGGAAGTGGGAGAGAAAGATAAACTAATGGCGCGCGGGTCGCCGTGGAAGACTATGTGAGATCGCAGTTAAGTGGACTCGACAGACTGCGCGCGGGGGCGGTAGTGTAGAACGACACCTCCCGAACGGCGGTGCGTATTACAGGCAAATGCGTGGCCAACGACGACGTTGGCTGAGCTGGTAAGATTGAACTGTACTAGTTCGCACTCGTGCTCCTCGCCTTCAAAGTCTGGAGATAGCCAGCAATCTGGGTGCGGCGCGCGCGGGCGATCGCAGTCGAGCGGGACGAAAGGTCCTGAGCGCAGGGGAACTGGATGATCGCTCTGAGTGTCGCAGTAAGAGCAGCTTTCAAGCGAGTCCGCGACGGAGGCGACGGACGACGCTGGCGAGGGCGATTTAGGAGTTGATCTCGCCGGGGAGACCGTAGGCGCTGCTGAGGGTTCTGGCGGCGGCGTGGGCGCAGGGATGATGGGGTAACGGCGTAGAACCTCGCGCGGGCGCGGGCGGTAAGGGCAGCGACCGTCGGGCAGGTGGGGAACAGTTGGACAGTAACGGCAGACTCGAGGCGGGTTGTCGTTGGTAGATGCCGCGGACATAAACGTGGGAAAGGTCGCAGTGAAACAACGCAGAAGAAGCTACAGCTATGGGCGCGAAGAGACTCCCTCGACGCGAACGCAAAGCGTAAAGTGAACTCTGTGGAAACTGGGGTGGGGATTGATTGATCTCCTACGCAGTACAAACAACACCTTTTTATATACTCTGAAGACCCTCTCCTAAACCTTTCCTTCTATGTCCTAAACCCAAACGCGAGAGCGAGGAAACGGGGTGGCAGAATACTTCCGTCTGCGGAGGCAAAATGCCCAACGAGTCGACGCTCGGCGGGACACAGCGTTGGTCGACGCGGAGTAGCGGCGCGCGCCCTTGCGCTGAAGAGGCGCCAACCGTCGCGAGCAGGTGATGAGGCGCCGTCCAGGATTTGCACAGCGTGGCGTGATAGGAGTCTTCCTGAAACGGGGTTCGCGCGTCAAGTTTCTTCTACCGTTGGTCCGAACCGCGTCCGAAACTCTTGGTGGCTGGCCGGCCCATGCTCCGATGCAAAAGGGGCGTGTCTGTGAGTCAGAGTTCGGTGCGATTCCTCGGCCTCGGATGTTTCCGGCGCGTTGCTGCTCCTTGTCAAGTCCTCGGATCCTCGGTGAACTCCTCGTGACCTCAGCGAACTCCTCATGCTCGTGACGCTGGGAAAGTGGAGAGACTTGCCGCGCAGGATGACGCGGGCCGCGCAAATGGCGGGCTGCTGCCGTTTCTCCGCGCCTAGCCGATTTCCGGGCGTATCAACGGTCCACGCCGAGACGTCGAAAACTGCCATTGATGAGGATCTCCGCGCTCGCTACAGCCAGGTCAAGCTAAGCACACCAGGTCACAGTGGTAGAAAGAGGCCCGGTACTCACCTGGAGCTCGAGAACGCCATGGACGACCTGATCAACGCCGACACGCGCAAGGATGTGAATTGCCGAAGAAAACCTATAACAATATACTTTAGCGGTGGTAAAAATGGTAAGTAATTCTTACCTGATGGTGTGTTATCCACAAGCTGAGCAGACGTCAGTCTCAGACCATCTGCTCTGCGACACGACAAGGGAACACGGTTGTTCGCGCTGTGCTATCAAGACGCCAAGACTCTGCTGCGATTTGCACGGCGCCAAAGCGCTGATCGACGCTCTGCATCCTCCCACCACTGTTGAGCGATTACCTGGCGACTCGAAACGGTCTCGACTCAAGACATACACGACGGCGCCGGCTGATATGGAGTTGAAGGAGTCGCTACACCAGTGGAGAACTGCCAAGACTATAGAGAAGTACGGGCACGGCGGTCTGGCTGACTTTGGCCCTGGGGTTGTCATCCCCGATGCTATGCTTGCGCGAATTGTCGACTGTGCTCACCACGGCAAGATCGAGAGTACGGAAGACCTCGTGCGTGAGACGAAGTGGGCAGGAGTGGAGGTCTACGGTGACGAGGTTTTGCAGTTAATCCGGCAAGTACATCCGCCTGCTCGACCCCCTGCTTTCACCACGGTCGAACTCCGAGATTCTCGCACCTCCGACTCGACGCCTGAGGTCACGGCGTTGGCTCCAAAGGCTCAACGCAAGTGCGGTGCATGTAGGCAGACCGGACATACCCGTAAGTCGCTATCGCTTTAGATTTCGAACGCTAACTACTACTAATAGCTTGCCGCAGAACGAAGCAAAAAATGTCCCATGTGGAATACAACTATGCAGGCCAAAGCCGCAAAATCAAAAGAAAACATACCTCCTTCCCTCCCGCCGTCCCATATCAATGTCCCTCTTCGCTCGCCCGCCGAACTTGTTGTTTCAAGTAGCTCTGCCGTGACCAATGTTGCTCGTGACAACGCTGCGTCTGCTTCTGCTCACACCGCCAACAACCCCCTCAACTCTCTACTGGCCTCCTTAACGGTGACTCGTCCTCAACGCGTGCTGACAGCTGATGAATCACTGGCGTATCGGCGACCCTCTCCCACCGCCTCGACAGCTTCCAACTCCATACATACAGGTATGTCTCAGCTGTCAACATTTAGTTATTGCGTGTCGCTCAACAACACTAGACTCGCTCACGTCCTCCATCTCTTCACACCCCTATACTCCAATCTCGACGGTCACATCTGCTAGTGTGACCTCAGCATCTTCTTCGGCGGTGGTCTCATCGGCATCCATGGCTTCGGGTCCTTCAGAAGCGAGAAGCGCGAACTGACCTTCATCCATCAAATTTGGGATGGAGTGCTTGCTCTCGCGACCGGGAAAAATCTCGTGAGGCCGCGCCTTCTGTAGATGCTGCATCACGGCCTCAAATGTTTGGGTCATGTCGGGCTCCGCATGTTTAGTTGTGAGATGACCAAGTGCGAGATTTCTTTCGAAGGTTAGATGGAGGTCACGGTAGATCTGTATCAACACACTCTCGTCGATGATGCGCTGTTCTGTGTAATTCACTCCCGTACCGCCATACTTTGTCTATGAAATAGTTTAGTGCACTTTTCTTTGCGCTCGGGTCGCAAACTTACCTTTGTATATAGGTTGTTCAATTCAAGACACCAGTCCGGCGCCCTGAAACACCCTGGCTTTCCGGACGGATTGATTAGAATGCTGTAGCGGACAGCCCTTCTAGATTTACAACACAGAGGAGTGTTAGTATCATCTCTGTTAACATCTATTGTGCCATCTTTTGACTTACCTCAAACCCGGTGGATAGACAAAGTGGACATTTGATAGGTATTTCATCATGTGTTTCACGTATTTATGCTTGCCTGTGGCTTTGAAAATCCAGATCCATGGCATGAAGCAAGACTCCACACGGCTGACGTCTCCGTGGTCCATTGCAAATGCCAGCTCTTCATAGAGACAGAAGTACTCGTTGAGGAGCAATCCGTTCTCGAATTGCTTATTGCGGACACTGGACGGCTTGCTTCGTAAGTCAAAAATTCGGCTCTTTTCTTTCCGAGAGGTGTAGTTCATTGCGAGATGGTTTGCTAATGCCTTCAGATAGTCTAGTGACGGTTTTGATGCCGCAAACAGCTTCAATGAGCTGTGGGCGGGCTCTCGCTTCTGTACCTCCACTCGCCAGCAGTCGAGCCGGCGACATATGCCAGCATGTTGTATTATCTGATGCATCCTCCGAAACCCTGGCTTTGATGCAACACTCCCGGTCTCTCGCGGACGCAAGATACTTACATCCTTCATCAGGCAAGTCTCGTCCTCCTGTACAGAGCGTGGCTGAATGAACACTTTCCACAGTGCATCAATGCAAGCCATCTTGAGATGGAAAAGGCCAAGCACAAATACCGCAAACTGCAGCCGAAGCCATGGTGTTTCTTCAATTGCTCGCCTCTCGAGTGATGCGTCAATTTTTTCACCGGTCCCAAGATTGCCGTAGAAAAGAACGACATGATTGGTCACGTCAACAACTGCTTGGCTCCCACCAGAATCTGCATGCGCCACACGAGGATCTCCAACACCAACCTGGGCAAGGATATGAGTCATGGCACTGATATTCCCAGCAACTTGTGAGTTATTGTCTGTGGTCGTTCTCAATGGTATGATTGGCGTTTTTGTTAAAGGGATTTTCTCGATAGGCTCTGGCTCACCAATACTTGCGGCAAAACACCGGAACTCTTCGGGGCCATGGTGGCAAAGATCGTGCAGGAATTTCCAAGCGTTGAAGCGATCTCTAGCAGTCATGTTGTTTTCATCCAGCTCTCGTGTATGAGGATGAATGAGCATTAGGTCCTGAGAGGTTCGCCTTGGCGGAAGGAGATCTCGTAACACACGAGCATTGAGCTGTGATCGTTCCCATAGATATTGAGAACAGCGTAAATCATTCGCGGTGATGCCTTGCTGCAGCGGAAAGACCATGGATGTTGTGAAGTGTTTCAATGTCTCGCCTGGCTTCTCCACGGTTGGCACTGATGACTTGAACTCGATGTCTAGATTGTCGTACGCATATGCTGCTGAAAGTGTTTGCCCAACTTCTTTCGCATCGGAAGTGATATGTATACCAAGGGAGTGCAGCGAGCGGTGGATTGCTGTTTGTGAGATAGAGATACCCATGTGAGCCAGTGAGTCCACGAGCTTCTGCGGTGCGTGTATGGCATGCAGGAATATACCACACATGCTCTGCAGCCAGTTGGCCTTCTGGCTGCACCCTTGCATGAGAATGCTACTAATCAAAACCTTTTTCTTTACTCATAGTCAGCTATTCCAATCCGCCTTCAAATAGTGGAGAACATACACTGATGATTGTAGCACGACGTCTCCTCCGCGCAGCTGCTGTCGGCCGCTTTCGCTTTCTCGTAAATGTGGCAGGCGCATCTCCAAGAGTGTTTGCCATCTCCTCTTCATCACTTTCATCTGACTCCAAATCCTCATCACCCTTTGTGCCTTTCTTGAGCCATGCATCCAACATCTCCCACAGGTTTGGTGCTGTCGAGCCCATCTCCTGCGCCATGTCTACGAGATCAAACTCCTGCAACTGATAAGGCTCCGCACGTCCTGCCCCAAAATGCCACCCTGCGCCCTCTGATGCCAGCTTGTCAATCTCCTCACAGATAATCCCCAATATCTTATCCCTGTTCCAGCTGTGCATGGCTGCGCAGGTCTCTTGATGCTGGGAGATGGCTGTGACAATGTCCTTCCATGCCACACAGATATCACGCACCAGGGGGTGGTATGAGGCCTCCTGTTGTAATGCATATAGGATCAATGAGGATATAGTGATCTGATGAGAGAGAAGTATGCCGTGGATTTCTTCGAAGATGGTATACATGGTGGTGGTTGCTCGACACAGATACTGTCGTCGCGATTGTATCTAACCATCTTTTCGTCCGGAATTTTACCGCGTCACAATAATCCGAAATGTGAGTTATTTTTCGAGTTAACTTGAAAGTCCGCGTGCGCCGGCCGGGGCGCCAATCATTGTTTACACTTGTTAAGTGCCAGTCGTCGGAGGGAGGGAAGCAGAAATAAGGTTGGGAATATTGATCAATTTCTATATACAGTATTACACTAAACACAACCAAACATCCCTCGAGACCCAGCATATCTCTGCTCTCCCGACCGACAGCGACTGGGTAGGAGTCTGATGTGTTGCAAGAAAGAGAACCAAGTTTTTGCCTTGCAGGATTGGCATTGGTGCAAAGCGCAAGGAGATCAAGAAGCAGCAGCCAAAGAAGATGATATGAAGTCATTTTTTGTGTTTTATTTAGAAACCACATGTTTTCACAGTCACAGCGCGTGAAACCAGGGAGTGAACAAGGATCCATGACATGGTCACATTTTCACTTTTGCAAAACAAATTTTTGATCCTCACATCCAGGTGTCTGATTGGGCAACTATGATGGAAGTCAGGCAGCTGAGTACTCTTGGCAGTAGAAAGGCTCTGAAAGCTCATTATGCAGCTTAAAGCCCCCAATAATATTAATAGAGCTTTGTTTATGTAGTAGTATATTACTAAAAGTAGTGTTACTGTCACAGATTTTCAATGTTTCTACAAGACTTGCCTTTACAGGCAACAGTATTATTAGGAAAATTTAGCTGCTAATCCAGCGCTTATCCGGCGTCTAGGTGCTTATCCAGCGCTTATCAGGCGCTTATCAATTGATGTGCTGATGCACTCTCTGTCTCTGATGCGCTGATGCACTCCTTTCCTTATCTGTGTATCACATGATAGAACTCTGTGAAACCTTGTGGAACACGCTGGAACTATGATGTCATAGTGTACAACATCCTAGTAGATGATGTCATAGTTCTTAGAACCTTCTGGAAAAGTCTAGCCTTGTCTTAGAACAAGCTAGAAGAAGTCTAGCCTTGGGACTGAGTCATGGGGTCAGGTCATGGGGACAATTGCTATTGGTTGATTATTAAAGTGGCACCACTAGGGCATAGGGCATGCTTGGTAAGTTAGATTACTTTGCTTACTCATGTAGGTATTAGGGGTCTTAGGGTAGTACCGGAAGTCCTCCCTTCATGTATATATAGAGGCACTCCTGAGGGCATATTGCCTCAGTCTTATCCACTCTGTTAATAAAGGACTACTTTGTACTTCCCAATACACACTCTGACCAACACTCTACTCTCTATCTCATTATCTCCCCCTCAAGTTTAAAAACTATCTGGTGAGTGTAACCTTAACTGTCACAGTTACTACTGCTAAGACCATGAAGCTGCCGGAATTGAGTGCTTTGCTGTCCTTCAGGTGCTTTATAGCAACTTACAGCTGTTGCTGTACAGAATAAAACATGATATTAATGGTGAAACTGTTCTTGTACTTATCTATCTCTTTTAATATATATATATCTGTGTGGATTTACGCTGCAAAAGTCCGTCCTGAATGTTGAAGATGAGTGTGGGAGAGCAAACTTGCCTATTGAGGAAAGCAGTGGTGTGTTAAGTGCTAATGAAGCACCCGGTTTTGGGAGATGGTTTCTTTTTTATGATTGCGGGTTTACAAATTCAGCGATCAATTGTTGTGACGTAACTACTTGCAATATTGTGAGGTTTGTGACCTTGAATAAACAGCAATAAATACTGTCATAAGATGAAAGTCAAGAACACAAACAGAAAATACAAGTCCACAGTCACCCATAGGATTTCCAAACAATGCACAACCTCTTTATTCAGCTCACCCTTGATTCTGTCCTCATTGTCATGGATGGCCTGACTAGCCCTTATTTTTCGCAATTTACCTCTTGTTTTTATCTGTAAAACTCCGGGCTGCAACCCAGTTGCAACCTCTCTTCACAAACTCCTTTGCACGTCTATTAAGCGCCCGTATCACATGGCTTAGACGCTCCACAAGGTCATGTTACTTGCTACTACGTCACACTGGCATGTGACTCAGCTTAAGTAAGACCACATGGCTACAACCACATGGCTCAGCCCATAGCTAGGGTTTGACGTAATAGATACCATTCACATGGACTCTTATTGTTCTTTCCCTATTGTCCTCTTTATGGAAGGATGTTCTCACAGGTGTGGGAATGGAATACAATAGTTGGTCTCCTTTTAGATAGATTCTCTCACAAGTAGAGTTCTTGGCAAGGTCTAGACAATAGCTATTGTTCTCCTTTAGGTAGTCCTTTTGTTCTTTGTTCACACAGCTTCTTGCAAAGCCTGCCCTCAACATGGTCTGTGCGCAGGTCTCTGAAGTCTATATATACTGCTGTATGTACGCTCCTAACCCCCCATCTCAACCTCTTGGTCTTTACTGGGCTAGGTAAGCCACCCCCTCTTGTACTATATAGCTGGTAGTACAAATACTAACTTGGTCTTTACTGGGCTAGCAACTTGAACAAAGTCTGATAGCTGGTGAAAGCATTGTGCTCTACGCCTGCCACCACCTCCTTGTCGTTTTCCACTTTGTATCCCTTTTAGTTGTGTCAAGCTTTGTCTCCGTGACACTCATTGCCTGTCTCACCCAGCCTGTCACCGCTTTTGTTGTAGTTGCTTGGCACTGCAGCAATGTTCTCTGCACCCTTTGCCTTCTTTGCGCTGACAGGCTGAGCTGCACTGGTTGGTGGGACATCAGCTTGCATGAACCGCGGTTTCTAAGGGTATGCCATTCATGGAATTCCATGCAAAACTATGACATTATTTATTGCTGTTTATATGAGGTCACAAACCTCACAATACTGTGAGTATTTGCATCACAACAACGGTTTTGATTGGTTGAATTGCAAACACGCGTTTCAAAAAACAAGAAACCATCCACAGAAACTGGGCACTTCAGTGACACTTAACACACTGGAAACCCGCGGCAGCGGGAAACACGCGAAAGAACAAGCACGAGATATATTACGAGACTTCAACGTCGGGACGAAAGGAATCAGTTTGGTGTACAGTAGGATAGTGATATATCATACCTTCAACGTCGGGACGAAAGGAATGAAGTTTATCGACGCTGAAGGCGATGAGGTTTTATACGTAATCCGAGCAAACGGCGGGGACGAATAAGAATGTGGGAAAAGGGATGAAGACGTGTTACATAAGCTGATTGTCCAAAACTGGAAACTGTATTCGTTGTAACCCATGGCCAGGGTTACACTCCTTCCCCTTCAGAAGCATTCGCTTCAGGGTCGGAAGCGCCAGGCAACCCGTTTTCGCGCAGGAAATTGTCGAGAGGCGCCAAATCATCAACTTTACTTCCAGCTAGCCATTCGTCGTGGTCAGGACCATAACCGCGCCAGCGCACGAGGTACTGGAAACCGCGTCCCACCTTGCGACGATCCAAGATTCGTTCCACAACGTATTCCATACCGTCGGGCGTTGCGACAGGACCCTTGCCAACAATCTTTGCGCATTCCTTAGTGGTGTCGATACACAGGGGAGGGATAACACGAGGTGAGCGTCCGTACCGGATTTGGAAAGGCGAAAACCCCGAAGACGTGTTCACGGTGTTCATATAGTTGAAACAAACGAGAGGTAGCGCACGAACCCAACCCTTCTGGTTGCGTTCAACGTGGAAACGAAGGGCCTGAATAATTGTCTTATTCGAGCGTTCGCTCGAACCGTCGGTCTCGGGATGGTACAACGTCGACATCTTTAGGGCAACACCGGTGAGCTTCGTCAGGGCTTTCCAAAATCGAGACATGAAGAGTTTGTCTCGGTCAGAGACGATATCGGATGGCAGCCCGTTCTTGCAGTACCAGTGGTGGAAGAAAAGCAAGGCAAAATCTTCGGCGGTGATGTCTGTTGTGGACGCGACGATGCGGAGATCAGAGTTTAACCGACAAGTCATTGATATAATGGAGTTGCAACCGTCGTCCGTTGGTAAAGGGCCGATGAAATCGATTGCCACACTTTCGCAGCGTCCGTCAGGCACTGGTAGCGGATGTAGAGGACCGACAGGCTTCCGGGTGAGGGATTTGTTACGCTGGCATTGCTCGCAAGCCGGTATGTACAATTCTTCAATTTCTTTTCTCATGTGAGGCCAATAATAGCTGGAGCGCAGCGCAGCATAGGATTTGTCGCAGCCGAAATGACCCAAGGAATCGTGGGCCAGGTGGAAGAGACGTTCTCGGAGGTGCCGTACGCGTGGTATTACTAGACGACCGGAGACGAAGAGGAGTCGGTTATTTACCTGGAAACCAGCGTTGGTGCGTGCTTCGAGCAAGTTGTTCCTTAGGGCGGCAGGCGCTGAGCATGATCTTTTAGCAGCGTCGACGAGAGATTTTGCAGGTTGGTTCCACAGCGCATCTAACACACGCATCGTCCAGGCGTCCTCGGCGTACCCCACGATAAGGTCTTTGACCCAAGCTTGGTCGGATGAAACTTGGAAATGGCTCAGTGCGCCTACGTACAGCGGAGCGTCGGTTGTAGATGGAGGGAGAGGTGTCACAGCAGGTTCAGCAACCGAGGAGCATTCGCGAATGCGAGACATGGCGTCAGCGGGTGCGTTGTCCTTCCCCGCAATGTACGAAATGACATAATCATATTGGCTTAGGAACTCTTGCCAACGGCACTGTCGGCGAGAGAGATTTGCCTGTGTGTCAAAGTTAACTAGTGTCTTATGGTCCGTCAGGATTTCGAATGGGACACCTAGAAGGTCCACGCGCCATTTCCGTAGTGCGCGGATAATCGCGAGGAGTTCCTTCTCGTGGACAGGGTAATTAAGCTCAGCTCCTTTAAACGATTGACTCTCAAACGCGACTGGTCGAGCGGTTTCGAAAGACTCGCCATATGAAAGGACCGCGCCTGAACAATAGTCGGAAGCATCACATGCGACGAAAATCTTGTTTGTGCCCATATTTTCGTGGTCGATAACAGTAAGGCATTCACTGGACGTTACTAACTTCTTTACGCCATCGAACGCAAGTTGATGGTGCTCGGTCCAGACGAAGTGTTTCTCCGCTTCGCAAGTGGTGAGTTGATTTAAAACATGAGTGTGTTCCGCGAGAGCGGGCAGGAATGATGCAATGTAACGTACGAGCCCGAGGAAGGAGAGCACATCCAAAGACGAGCGCGGAGTAGGCCAGGCCAGAACTCTCTCGACTTTTTTTGGATCTGCCTCGACACCCCGGCGAGAGATATTGTGGCCAAGGAAGTCAAGTTCGACGCAGAAAAGGTTCGTCTTCTTCGGTGAGCAGTATAAGGAATGTTTACGCAAGGCCTCCAGGACGGCGGTAACGTTGCGGCGATGTTCATCCAGTGTTTGCGACCAGATGATGATATCATCGAGGTAAACGTGGCAAATGGTTCCAATGAACTCACGAAGGGCGGAGAACATGCGCCTTTGGTGAGTTGCAGGCGCATTTCGACAGCCTTGAGGCATAACCGTCCATTCATAGAGGCCGAACGGGGTGGTAACAGCAGTGTACGGAATGTCATTGGGGTGTACAGGCGTTTGAAAGAAGGAGTTGGTCATGTCAATCTTAGCCCAGAATTTACCCTTTCCGCAGTCAGACAAGATATCGCTAATGCGTGGGAGGGGATGCACGTCTGGCACGGTGTTGGCGTTCAGTGCGCGGTAGTCATTGACCCAGCGAGGTTGTGCTGTAGGGTCCGACTTAGGTATGAGGAAGGCAGGAGATGCATAAGGGCTGCTAGAGGGACGGATGCGACCGGCATCGAGATGTTGGGTGAGCAGGGTTCGCCAGGCCTCACGATATTTCTTGGGACATTCGTATTGTCTCCTCGCGATCATCGCGTCAGGATCTTTGAGACAGAAACGATGATATACGTCGGTAGGCACGTCTGAGATGTGAGGAATATCATCCGGAAAGAGGTCAGCGAAGCAAATGCGCATACGATCGTTTTCGACGGCAAGGGATGCGAGTAGAGACAAATCGTCTATGCAGTTGTGAATTGCCCCAAGGACGCGTGTAAGGTTGTGAACGTCGTTGACGGACAAAGAATCGTCATTTGCACGCGTCGTTTCAAGCAGTAGTTCGCACATGGTGTCGCGGTAAGCGGTTCTATGGAGGTTGTCTCTTAGTGTGGATAGTTCTTTTGTAGCGGCGACCTGCGCAGCGGAGTTGTCACGGCGCTGACGAGGGGAACACTGGTGTTCATTGCATGTGAGAAGAGGAGGCGGCGCGGAGATGATATCAAGACCGTCTTGTTGTTGTATGATAGTAGAATTGACAGGATCAATTGAACAACGGTTTGTGGTATAAAACGGGAGACCAAGAATAACAGGCACAAAGAGGCCCTTAACAACGATAGCTTTACAAGTACGAGATGTCCACGAGAGTTGCGAATTTGAGACTTTGAATTTAATCCATTCCGTTGCTATTTGCGAGTCCCCTCCCCATGCCGCTCCGAAAGTCTTTGAATGCGGAAGTGGTCTGCGACGGAGGTTGAGTTTGGTCACGAGCGAGTCGTCAACTAGGATAGCGGGAGCCCCGGAGTCAATTAGCATTCGTACGGGGGAAGGGAGTTCAGAAGGGGAATGGACAAGAGCGTCCCAATAAATATGTCGGCAAGTGAATGGTGGGACGTACTCGGCGTCTTCGTCGGTGGTGTCACCGGCGTCGAGGACAGAGCTGAAACACGCAGGCGGTGAAGAGTTATAGTTGAAAGCGCCGACTGGCAAGAGATTGTCGTTGTCGGACAGGTCGTTGACAAGAGCGACACGAGCGTTGCGTGCAGAGGGAGTACTGGCAGTCGCCGCAGAAGGTCCCGCGGTCGGCGGCGTCCAAGTGGCCGGTACTAGAGCCTTATAGGAGGTCGCGTCGGGGAAGTCGTTTGGGCAGTCAGCGGTGAAATGGTTAACATTGGCTCGTCGGCACTTAAAGCATCCCTTGTTGATGCTGAGGTAGTTGCGTTCAGCGTCGGTGAGTTTTGGCAGCTTTACCCGTTTAGCAGTCCCGGAACCCGTGGCGGTGTTGTCCGAGACGCGAGATGCGAGAGTAGGTTTGGCGTCACCGATCCTGGAGGTTAAAGGCGGTTTATATGCAGTTGTTGAAGGAGCGGTGTAACGACGTGTAGCGTCGGCCAAGTCGCGGAGGAAGGCACGTCGTCCTCAATGGAGAGGCCATCCTTGAGAAGTGGGTACGTGGGGAGGGCCTTCCCTTCACAAGAGCAGTAATCGCGCAGTTTCTGGCAGACGTGCGTCGTGAGGTGCGAGCGGAGTTCTGCGTCGTCCATAAATTCGGCGGTGTCAGTGAGCAGAGTGTTGGTACGTTCGAGGTTTTCCACCCAGCTGTCGAAGCAGTCGTTGTCGTTCATAAATGCTTGCTTGATCTGAACCTTGATCCTGTCAGACCAATTCCGTTTGAACCAGCGCGAGCGAAACTCGTTCGAAAATTCCTCGAACGTCATCAACTGTAGGCGCTTCTTATGAGTGAAATACCATGTAGCGATTAGAGGGTCTGTGAAAGAGGGACCAACGGCGATAACCTTCTTGTCCTCGTCGGTCTTCTTCGCGTCGAAAAAGAATCCGCAAAGGATTTGGAATGAGAGCCAAGTTTCCGGAGTGACTGTACCTGCCGTCAAGACGGGGGGAGTCTTGTTTGTGGTGTTATTGATGACGGTTGCGAGCTGTGTTTTCTCGGACTGCATGGTGGGCTGCGAGTGGTATGTCACGTAACGATGGTTGTCTTCTGAGTCGGTCGAAGATGTCGATGGCAAAGATGGGGTGTAAGGTGGAGACGGTGAGGTGGGTGGGGTGGGTGTTCGACCGTGAGAAGACGGTGGCGAGGGTTCGCGAGTAGGTGGAGGATTAGGTGGTAAGGGAACGCTAGAGTCCGCGTTGGTGAGGTCTGTAAATATTGATTGTCCGGTGTGACCGTCGGAAGTATGAACCAGTACGTAGCCTGATCCGTCGAGACTATCCAATGGTTGATCTATGTTGGGCGGTGTCGTGGTGTTGCTAAGCCCTTCGGGGAGGTATTCGTCCGCGAAAGGGAGGATACTGACGGCTTCCTGTGTCCTTCGCGATGCGGAGCGTGTAGTAGCCAGTCTGAACAAGGGCTGCTAAGGGAGCGAGGTGGACCAAAGCGATGAACAACAGGAGGTAGGCAACAGGCGGTAGACGGTAGGCAGTAGACAGTAGGCGGTAGACAGTAGACGGCTGACGGTGGACAGTTGGCGGGACGGATGTTTCGTGTGGTGTTCAAAAAAAAGTGGAAACCCGTGGCAGCGGGAAACACGCGAAAGAACAAGCACAAGATATATTACGAGACTTCAACGTCGGGACGAAAGGAATCAGTTTGGTGTACAGTAGGATAGTGATATATCATACCTTCAACGTCGGGACGAAAGGAATGAAGTCCATCGACGCTGAAGGCGATGAGGTTTTATACGTAATCCGAGCAAACGGCGGGGACGAATAAGAATGTGGGAAAAGGGATGAAGACGTGTTACATAAGCTGATTGTCCAAAACTGGAAACTGTATTCGTTGTAACCCATGGCCAGGGTTACACTCACTGCTGCTTTCCTCAATAGGCAAGTTTGCTCTCCCACACTCATTTACAACCGCCAGGAAGGAGTTTTGCAGTGCAAACTTACCCCAAACTATAAATAAAAGAGCTAAATAAGCACCAGAGCAGTCATTCACTAAGATATCATGGTTTCTTCTGTGCAGCAACAGCTATAAGCCGCTATAAAGCACCTGAAGAACAGTAAAGCACTAAGTTCTGGCTGCTCCATGGGCCTAGCAGTACTTACACTACCATTAATATTAAAGTGATATATAGACAAAGCTTAATTGAATTTATTGAGGGCTACAGGCTGCACAATGAGCTTGCAAAGGCTTTCTAATGCCAAAAGTGATCAGCCGCTCAACTTCCTTATTTGGACTTCCAGAGTCGCCTAATTAGACGCTCAGTTGTGAGCGCGAAGGTTTTGAAGTGAAACTGTGACCATGCCACCAATCCTCGTTCACTCCCTCGTTTCACGCGCTGCGACCGTGAAAACGTGCGATTTCGGAATAAAACGCGAAAAATGACTTCATAGCAAACTCCGGGATCACCTCCCTCTGCATCTCAGACCACAGAGCAAACTGTGTCATGTTGCATAACGCCAACGAGACACCCATGCCCTCTCCAGGCCCACACATCCGGGCCTACTCGCAAGTCTGGCATGTTTGAACAGGGCCGGCCTACAACTTGAGTTAGGATATTTAGCAAAGTGCGTGAGCGCAACGCGAGGTTGTCGAGATGAATAGCGGCACCTGAAACGTGCAGCGCCAATCGTCGGTTTCGTTTATTCGTCTCATCATAGGTTATCAGCGTTGCAGTATCGGATTCAGTGACATTCATAGGCGAGCGTCAAAGTGTGCGTGTTGTGCTGGGTTCGTCCACGCAAGTTCCGGATAGGCCCTGAGAGTCCCATGAGCAAGAACACGAAGCATCACTGTATACAAAAATGGATGAGCTCACCGTGCACGAGGCACTTATCGCCATTTCCATCTCACACATGTCAGCGTCTGAGCGGATGCACGCGATGATAACCTGTCGAGTGGCTGCAAACGCGTGCAGCGGATGCATATTTTCTGAGTTTCCACGAGCATGGGCAATCAACATTCAGGATATATACCCTGGCTCTGAGTGATGCCTCTTAACCCCCTCGCAATACCACACACACTTGAAGACGATGTGGAACGCGAACTCTGTCCAGAAGGTCTCTGTGAGATGCTTCTCACGAGGCATGCAGCACTGGAGACATACCCACAACGGCAGGAGGAGTCTATTGCGCCACAACAGCCGCAGGACGAATGGCGACCGCGAGTCATTGTCCGAAGAATCTGGCTCGTCTGAAGGCTCACAGCCTTCGAGCCCTACGCCGCCTGAATATGCATCCTCCGTATCCCCCTACACTTACCTCAAAACCTCCATCAAAGTAGTCACATGGAACGTTGATTTCATGGCACCAAACCCTCGCACGCGATTGTCCACAATCCTTGAGCACATCCAGCTGGATGTGTTCGGCTGCAGCGCAGACGACGAGCAGCCGGAGCCATGCTGCATCCTCTTGCAGGAAGTCAGTCCCGAAGCGTTTCCAGATATCCTCGAAAACGACTGGGTCCGACAGCACTTCTGCGTCATGCCCGTCAAGCCGGACCAGTGGCCAAATGGCCATTACGGCAATGTGACGTTGGTGTCGCGTACGATCCCTGTGCTCAACGCGCAGCTCCTCCAATTCGGCAACTCACTCATGGGTCGTCATGCGCTTGTCGTCGACTTGAAGCTGGACGCACCGTGCACGGGAACGTATAGTACCAGTACCGGCACCTCGTCAGCGTCAGATGAAGAACCCGAACATGCATCGCAGACGAAGGATGCTGTCACTGTGCGCGTCGCCAACGTGCATCTGGAATCGTTGCCGATGGGAACGTCCATGCGACCTGACCAGTTGTTGACTACGGCGGACATGTTGCGCGAGGATGGGATACACGCAGGTGTAATTGCAGGGGATATGAACGCCATCGCCCCTGAGGATGACTCCATACATGAGCAAGCTGGTCTGCTCGATGCGTGGACGGGTGATGAAGCAGACGAGGAGGCGTTGACGTGGGGACATCAACCACCCAGCGAGTATCCTCCCGGAAGACTCGATAAGATTATGTACACCTCAGACGTTCGGTGTGCAGTGGAAGAGCCCAACCGCGTTGGGGTAGGATTGCAGACGATTGAGGGACAGTGGGCCAGTGATCATTGCGGACTGGTGACTGTCCTGCGAGTGAGGTAGCTAGCGACTCGTCCATTTGCGCTGACCTGCTTGGAAAGCTAACTACTTGTCTAGTTAGTACTCCTGAATGAGCACCGCGCGAAGAGCGTGAATTCAGAGGTACATACCTCGAGAGGCAAATCGGTTTGTTACTACTAGTCTCTTCGGCCTCAAAGCCCGAAAACGCAAGGATGAAGCAGCCGCATGTAAGTAGACCTATAGGGGCAGCATTCGTCAAGATTAGCGCAGTAAGGCAAAGAGACCACAGCATTTGGGTTATATATACTTTCGCCGTGCGATAACGGCTTGAATATGCTGTTGCACGGATGCCATCGTCTCCAGTGATCAAGACTTTTGGCACGACCGCTGACCGAGATCATATCATGAGGAATGTTTCAAGTCATGGATCAAGACCTTTTACTTACCATTACTAAAATTCCTTACTCGATTAGAACAATGCTTACCGGCCCTTCCGCGAGTAAGATGCATGACGCGCCGCCATGAGGAGCCAATTGTCCGGCTGCAGTTCCTGCAAATCGTGCGAACTTCATAATGTCACAAGCATGGAGTTTTTTCTTGTTTCTGTCAATTTGGCCCTGCGTTGTCCTCAACGTAGCTCACTCACAAGCTTGCTCGCAGCCACAACATGTATGAGCCAAGAGGTTGCGAGTAGCTCAGTCCTATAGCATAATGTTTCAAGACGAATGCTCTGTGACAGGGAGATAAGAGCGTTCCGTGACGAACAATTGATGGATGATTCGAGAACGGAGACAACCGGTCAGCGTTTCGTGACGGATGATGTCACGCTATCACGGGCAAGGTATAAGACACGCCGTCGTTCGATTCCCCTCCCCAAGCTCGTTGTACCCTTTCCCCGTGCTCGACGTTCTTGCCCTTCCCGTCGCTGTCCTCTTTGATCACCATGAAGACCTTCTTCTCCTTCGCAGCCGTTGCTGGCCTTGTCAGCTCCACCTTTGCCCAGAACTACATGATTAACACTCCGTACGTGAGAACCAATCAACAAATACCACGTATCCTGACATTGTTCCTATTAGTTCCAATGTTTTGGAGTGTGTCCCGACCCAGATCAGCTGGGTTGGTGGCACAGGTTTGTGGCTCCTATCGAAGTTACTATGCTGTTTGCTCAACTGAAAACCATGTACCAACAGGACCTTTCTTCCTCACGTAAGTAAAATATAACCATAGGACCTTTCCACAAAGTTCTCACTTCTCTTCAGTATCAGGACACCTGACGCCAACGGTGCGATTCAGCAGACCTACGATGGGATTACTGCCTCTCCCTTCCAGTGGGCAGTCAACATCACAGCTGGTGAGTAGTCAGGTCACACACAGCTTGAACATTGTCGTTAACGCTCAAGCACTCAGGATTGCAACTCGGTCTCACCCTCACTGACCGTTCCAACGGTGCCACTGCGCTTTCAGGTGTATTCACGGTCGGAACCAGTGGTGAGTAGTGTCATTTACAGTCATCTGCTAGCTTACACATAATCCCCTAGGCGATACCAGCTGCTTGAACGCCTCAGCCCCTTCTCCTGCTAGCGGCTCTTGTAAGGCTCATGATTTCAAACTTTATTGTCCACTTCTAACGTATAATCTTCCACAGCCACGGGAACGACTCCCGCCACCACTGCCACCACTAGTCCGGCGACGTGAGTCATTCGTCTACAAGTTGCCGTTGTGTGCTGAACATCTTGTCTCTAGGGTTGCCCCCGGTTCCACTGTTACCACTACCGGCACCACGACCGGTACCACTACTGGCACTACGATCGGCACAACTTCCCATCCCGCTTCGAGCGCAGCATCCGGCTCTAGCTCTCCTAGCCCAAGCGCTGCCGGTGGAAGTAGCAGCAGTGCTTTCGCTAACAGCGTCAGCTTTGGCCTCGTTGGTGCTGTCGGCGCCCTTGCTGCTATTATCGTCGCTTAAGTCTTCTGAAGTGCTGCCGATTGTAAAAGGGAAAGGACAATCTGCCGATGCGATAGGAGTCTGTCCAGCTCCTGTCCTAGGCAAGAGACAATTATTTTGCCGTGCAGTAGTACCTCTCCATGGTCTAGATTACTCTCGCACCGATCCTCTCTTTCCCGTCTGCCTCAAGGAAAAGCATGCTCGTTATAATTTTGTTACACGGACTCTTGACTGGCTTGACTCTGTACGTAGCTTCTTCTTTTCTCTTGTATGTCTTTCTAAGTAATTCCCTTGCCTGACACTCGTAACTAGTTGCTATCCACACTCGGAAACTGTGACGGCATGTTCTGGTGCTCTCGAATATACCATTTACTTCAACCACGTAGTCCACGGGAGCTTGAGATTGCTCTGGTCGTTTGATGAGAAGGTGAGTCGTTCGCTGGGCGCAGCATGTTGCCCCTGAAGAGGTGAGCCGTTCCACGATCGTTGCAGCCTAATACTTACCGCGGCCAGTCTCAGCGAAAAGGGTTGCAAGTTGCAACCGCAACTGAAGCACTAGAGAAGTACTACGAATTCGAGCGCACTTCTAGAGTATACGCTCGAATTCGAGCGCTATCTTACAAGTAATTGCTTACGCCGACGTTAACATCTTTGCTTGTGGTCCACGGTATTCTGACACAGTGTCAGACGCTGACCCGCTTGACATGACGGATTAGGAAGGAGGGCGGGGCGTTTATGGACGGGAAGGAATGATAGACCGAGTTGCCGGATGAGTGGACGCCCGCAGAGGCTTATGTGACCTACAATCTGGTACAGTGTGCTCTATCGTTGACCACACTGTACCAGGTACGTTATGTTGTAATTGTATCGCTATTTCTATTTTATTGATCGTTGACCACACTGTACCAGTATCTCGTTAACAGGTTATGAGCCCCGTTGCTCTGTAAATCCCTACGAGTTGCAATACATTATCTAACTGTCGCACACACCCCTATCCATCACAATGTCTGATTCGGAGAAATCGACTTCGAAAGACCATAAATCAAGACTCGAGAAACTCCACGATGACGGTGATACAAACGACTATGTACAGTGGGCTATGCAGTCGGGGATCATTTTCGAAGATCTTGACTTATGGAGATACATCGACAACGAGTCAAGCGAATCTGCGCCACCATCTGTTCCGAAACTCAGGGTTGCGACCAGGCTACTTGCGGGGAACGAGACGGAAGTAGAGAAAGCGGAGAAAGAAGCTAAGAAGTGGTGGAAGAACAACAAGTATGCACTATCGCTACTTGTCCGTGCGATCCCTACGCACATAGTCCCTCTCATCGCAAACTGCAAGACAGCAAAAGCCGCCTGGGAAGCATTACATGATGAATACATGCCGGTAAACACCCTTCGTGCCGCTGCGCTCCATCAAGCAATTATGGGATATAAGTGTACGAACACCGTGATCATCACCAAGTGGACGGAGAAGATTAGAAATATGTACGTCGACCTTACCAATCAAGATAAGGACTGCATGCCGGATGCGTTCTTTGCGAAGACTCTCGCGAATCTATTACCGCTTGACGAATCATGGAGGGCGTTCACTCGCACTTTGAGGGAGAAATTAGTAACGGCGGATAAGGAATGAAGCCATTGAGTTCATCAACAGTGATTCAGCTCATCAAGGAAGAAGACTGGGCACAAGGTCTTCAGGAACCCGAATATCTGGCACAAATCAGCGGAGTAAATCTCATTCAGAAGAAAAGAGCTGCGCCTATTGCAACCGTTGCTTCGGCTCCACTCTCGAAACGCCGACACATTGTAGACAAGAAATCTCTACGGTGTGTAAACAAGTACTGTGCCCGTCCAATTGGACACCTCATCAACGACTGTTTTGCCTATGGGGGAGGAAAATGTGGTCAGTACGAGACGTGGTGGAAGGGACCCAGAGATATTCATCTACCGCCGAATCAACGCGGCGCGAGCCAACCTACCGGTCCACGACTTTTGAATTCACAGGCTCTTCCTAATGTGAATATCGTCGAACTCGATACAGACTCCGGTAGCGTTGATTTGGGAAGGATCCAGACGGACAACATTACTGCCGCTCTAACGCAGGGCCAGTTCTTTTCATTGAATACCTTTGCCGACCCAATTGAGCAGATAACTTGTAACAAAGCCGTTTTCGAAAGCAACGCCGCGAACACGGAATGCTACCACGACTCCGGCGCTAATCGCCATATTTTCGCTGATAGGGCAGTTTTCTCAAATTACACGCCAATCACGCCTATACAAGTCAAGGGCTTCGGATCTACACATTCTACCGCTGCCGTCGGTGTTGGAGACATTCTCTTCAGGGCCAATTGTGATGGAGTTACGAACGATATCAAACTCTCGAATGTTCTACACGTACCGACCGCGCGATTAAACCTTGTCTCGCAGGGTTGCCTTGAGAGGCGCGGTATTGCGTGCCATTCAGAAAATGGGATTATTCGTCTATCCCTTAATGGACGCGACATGGTGAATGGAGAGTTACTCGACAACAATCTCTATCTCCTACATATGACACCCATCAAATCCGATAACCGCAACAACAACGCATCAAATTCCCTTGCCGATCGTATCTCCACCATAGACGACGATCCTATTGCCTCGGCCTCAGGGAGTGGCGCGACCGGGCGGGATTTTTACACCGCCTACTAGGCCATATAGGCGTTAAAGGGCTTCATCGCGCCGTAGTTGGGATACCAGCCGATTCATCTGCCCATAGAACATGCCAAATCTGTGCACGCGCAAATATCAAACGAATCCCTTTTCCTTCCAAGTCCGAGTTACGCGCTGATCGTCTTCTCTACCGCATACACACGGATATTTGCGGTCCCTTGCCAAACTGTTACGGAAATTTCAAGTTTTTCATTTTATTCATCAACTGTTTTTCTCGTTGGATCTACGCTGCGCTACTCAGGCACAAATCTGAAGCTCTCGCACATTTCAAACAATTTCAAATGGCGTTCGAGCGACTCCTTGAACTCAAGATTTCTATTCTCCGTGTCGACAATGCACCCGAATACGTCGAAGGCGCATTCCGCCTACACTGTGAACAAACAGGTATCATATACGAAAAAATCGTCCCTGACGCATCGCCACAAAACGGCGTGGCTGAGCGTGCCAATCTTACGATTGCCTCTATGGCTCGCGCTATGCTAATTGATGCAAATCTGGCTGATTGGTTCTGGCCATTTGCTGTACTATGCGCGGTACACCTCAAGTGTAGAGTGCCTCATGCGGCACTACAACCCGACACCACACCATTCTTCCATGTATTCAAACGACGCCCAGACCTTTCCTACCTACATGTCTTCGGATGTCACGTTACAGCACGCATCAACTCCGATCACCTCACTAAATTCCAACCTTGTGGTGAGAGTGGGAGATTCTTAGGATATGCTGCCGACGCTAACGGATACCTGATCTGGTTTCCACAATCTCACTCGGTTCGCGTGCGGCGAGATGTCACGTTCCACGATGATGTGCCAATGAATTCACCATCTTATACTCCTACCAGATCCAGCATGTGGGACGATCTCATAACTGAGATTGATGACCGCTATTTCGACGATCCCATTCCTGTGCCTGTACCAGGCATAAACATACATGCTCCTCGTGAGCCGGGTTACCACATTGCCGATCGGTGAGTGGTTTCGGATGCGTAACATTGATGCGCATGGACCTAATGATATCATTAGGCGTACTGCTATGCAGCCGGACGCTCACATTGAGCGGGGAGACGACATGGTCACTTCGTGAGTTGTCTGGATCAATATTAAGATATATCTTAATTATTGTGCTAGATCCGATGACATTCCTCTGTCGACTAGACGAGAACGTCGCACAATATCGCTACCAAACAAATATCGTACTATGATTCCCACGCCTGCGGACGAGGGGGGGTTGGACTTGCAGGACGCACTCATACAGGCCGTCCTCATTCGTGGAGAGGAATTTTCGTTGGACGTACACATGTCGTCTATCTCAGATCTCATTCCCATAATCTTGAATGCCAACGCACAATACGATGCCATGAGTCTTGGCTTGATGAAACCGATTGATGATCCAGACGCTACCGATCCCCCTTCAATCAAAGCCGCCCAGCGCAGTATCTACTGGACAGAGTGGCTAGCGGCTATTCATGAAGAACTTGAAGCGCTGAAGGCGAAGGGAGTATACGAAGAGATAGACGCTATACCACATGGTCGAAAAGCCGTCGATTGCAAGTGGGTATTACACATCAAACGCAATCACGATGGGCACATCTCTCGGTTCAAGGCTCGCTTGGTTGCAAAAGGGTTCACTCAGATACCTGGCCAAGATTTCACGTACACGTTTGCTCCTGTAGCCAGATGGGATTCCGTTCGAACTATACTAGCAATCGCCGCTTTTCAAGATCTGGAACTCAGGCACATAGATATCAAAACGGTGTTCTTAAACGGACCACTCCCCGAAGAGATCTACATGTGACGTCCGGAGATAGCAGGGTCAGGATATTGGTGCTTACTAAAGGGACTATACGGCCTCAAGCAAGCGGGAAGGACTTGGTATCTAGAATTCAACGAGAAATATACGCAACTCGGATTCCGTAGATGCCAGTCTGACTGGAGCGTACATGTCCGTCAACATGGCGATCAAAAGTCTATGTCTGCAACGAGTGTAGACGATATACTTCTCGCATCGACTTCGGAAACCGAATCAGATCTGGTGACGAAACAGATTAGTTCCCTTTTCGAGATTACAGATAACGGAGCCGTCGAATGGTTACTAGGCTGCAAGGTCACTCGGGTTCGAAGCCGACGGACATTGCGCGTATCACAAGACGCATACATTCAGTCGATCCTGCGAACTTTCAATATGGAACACTGCAACGCGGTTACCACCCCACTCCCTCCTCATACAATTCTTTCATCTGATGACTGTCCGAAGACCGAAGAAGAGCGAAATCACGTCAAAGATCTTCCCTATTGTGCGGTAGCGGGGACATTGCGCGTATCACAAGACGCATACATTTAGTCGATCCTGCGAACTTTCAATATGGAACACTGCAACGCGGTTACCACCCCACTCCCTCCTCATACAATTCTTTCATCTGATGACTGTCCGAAGACCGAAGAAGAGCGAAATCACGTCAAAGATCTTCCCTATTGTGCGGTAGTTGGCAAAGCAATGTACCTTGTCACCACATGTCGTCCAGATATTGCATTCGCGGTACGTGAGCTCGCTAAGTACATGTCAAACTATGGAGAAAAACATTGGATGGCGGCGAAACATCTTCTTCGATATTTACAAGGCACGAGATCCATCGGATTATCCTTGGGACACTTGGATCACCCCTACCCACTATTCCGCGCTTTCACGGACTCGGACTGGGGTTCAACTGAAACCAGAAAATCTATTTCGGGTTACGTCATGATGATGGGAAATTCGCCAATTGCATGGAGTTCTAAACAACAGGCGGTTGTGGCGTTGTCCTCGTGCGAAGCCGAGTATTTGGCTTGTACACACGCTGCCTGCCAAGTCTTATTCATCAGACAGCTTCTCGAAGAACTCGGTTATCCCCAACCCCATGCGACTACATTATTTTGCGACAACAATGGAACCGTGGCATGTACGCACGATCCCCACGGTCATACGCGCATGAAGCACATCGACATCAGGATCCATTTCATCAGAGATTGTGTCAACAAGAAACTCATAGACGTTCATCGGGTACCGGGAAAGGAAAACACTGCAGATATATTCACAAAGGCGTTATCAAGGATCATGCATGGGAGAGCGGTCAAGATGTTGGGACTCGACGCGGGTCAAGGGGGGGTGTCAGACGCTGACCCGCTTGACATGACGGATTAGGAAGGAGGGCGGGGCGTTTATGGACGGGAAGGAATGATAGACCGAGTTGCCGGATGAGTGGACGCCCGCAGAGGCTTATGTGACCTACAATCTGGTACAGTGTGCTCTATCGTTGACCACACTGTACCAGGTACGTTATGTTGTAATTGTATCGCTATTTCTATTTTATTGATCGTTGACCACACTGTACCAGTATCTCGTTAACACACAGCTTTGTTCTTCGGGGCCATCTGTTCACCCAGGGGAACGTTCTGCTACAGTGTCACCTAGATAATAGGCACGGAAACACAGCGAGATGGAGGTTCCTGATGTCCACAGCGATGATTATGAGAGACTCAGTAAGCTACGCGCCTATGTTACCAATTGTGTTCGATGAGCTGACGGCGTTGGGTCGTTACGACAATTTGCTAGGTCTTCAAGTAGTACTGTACTTCGTCGTTCCTAGCGGTTGACAGGGCGACATAATATTCGCGTTCGGCTAGGTAACCGTGCAACGACCGCTATAGTAAGCGCAAGGCTGTACCATAAATCTATAGTGATGCACGCATGTTTGTGTGCAACTTGGATCGTTTGCTCACGACACAACAGTGATGAAGGACCTTGCAGTGGGGACTTGCGGAAGTTGAGAATTTTCAGCTGTTTCTACACGGTTAGTCGAATCTCCACTATTCAAAATTAGCTATTTCATGCATGCATTGGTCAGTCAGTAGATCCCATCAATCAGGAGCTTGGCGACTACCATGAAGCTTACATCGTAAAGTCGTAGTTCGAAAGCCAGTTGGTCAGTAGTCAGTGTACGACCAACCATCTGATGAAAAGTCACAAACAATCCATTGACAGCTTGTTTCATCCAGGCGGCATGTCTGCCATCAAGTTGGCTGACAGTCGTCGTTTGTGTGGCTATCCAGTATACTACTGGCCAACGAGCTGCTATGCTATAAAAGCACGCCAAGGTCGTGGCATCATCTTCATTCCCCTCCCCTCCCCCCTTACTTTGTGTTCTGATTTTCGTCGAGAGCAGAGCTCTGTTTCATTTCTCCCCCTCCTTTATTCTACCAGTCCTTTAGTGCCCACATTTAACCATCTGCAGCGCAGACTTCACTCACATTTCACATTCCACAAGATGCTCTCTGCATGTGTTCTTTTGGTCTCTTTGCTCTATGGGTCCGCAGTGTTCGCGGCTCCCAGCTCGATCAGGAAGTCGAAGGAAGTCGTGAAGATGAACAGCTCCCAGGATAGTAGTATCGCTGGTGCAGCGTATTGTAAGTTTGTCGAGCACTCTCATTGGCTTATGGCTGATCCACGCACATTCTAGTTATCACCAATGAGCCCACAGGAAACTTTGTGGTTACTGCTGCGCTGAAGGATGATGGTACCTTGGTAATGTTCACCAACATACCAAGCTTTTGATACACGCTGACAATACCTGCGCTAGACCTTTGACAAAGCTATTTCCACTCGAGGCCTTGGCCAACATGGTCTCACAGATCCAGTCGGCCCCGACCCTCTTTTCTCGCAGGGAGTCATCAAGGCCTCTGCTGCGAGCAAGGTCCTTGCGACTGTGAACGTATGTCTAGCATCAATCTTTCATGCACGTAACATTCACCTACAACTCCTGCAGGCCGGTTCTAACACTGTGTCACTCTTTGCAATCAACGAGACGAACCCTACTGACATCAAGATCATCGGTCAACCCGCATCTACGGAAGGTGAATTCCCTTTGTCCTTGGCGTTCAACAAGAACGGTACCCAAGCATGTGTGCTCAACGGTGGCGCGGTCAACAATGTCAAGTCAGTACTAACCTAAAAGAAATTGGTGAATCTTACGTTAGCCTCTCTAGCTGCTACAATGTAGACCTTGAGCTCGGTCTCATACCTATCTCTAACACGCTACGTGCTATCGGCATCAACCAGACTACTCCTGCAACCGGGCCTGCTGGCAGCGCGAGCCACGTCATTTTCAGCGAGGATGGCACCAAGTTGATAGCCTCTATCAAGGGAGTCCCCCCTACGCCTGGATTCTTTGCTGTTTGGGATGTCGCATCGGATGGGACACTGTCTCCTGAATTCAACAAGGTAGAGCCTCCCACTGGTGGTCTTCTTCCGTTCGGTATGACCGTCATTCCTGGGATGAATGCTGTTCTGGCGGCGGACGCTGGTGTCGGTTTCGATGTGATCGACCTCTCTAGCGTTCAACCCAACAGTAACAGCACGGGTAGCAGCAAGGACGTTGCCGTCGCGGTCGGAGGCCAAAAGGCCGTTTGCTGGGTCGCTCACAGCGCCAAGACTGGCAACTTTTACATGACCGATATCGGCACTGCACAGGTCACGGAAGTGCATGTTGACGGGAACCTCAACGCGACAATTGTTAAGGTGAACATACTCTGGTTTGTCGCTGTTTTCGACGCAGTATTAACCCCATGGTTTCTCGTAGCAATACCAACAAACTCAGGGTTCTGCTACTACTGACGACGAGGTAGCCACCATCAAGAACCAGGAGTAAGTTCTACGTGCACACCGTGTATGCAAAATCTTACTCCTGCTCCCTAGCTTCCTTTACATCCTTCAACCGAACGCCACTTCTGTTGCAGTTTTGCGTCTGGATGGTCCTGGAGATGCCACGAACGTTGGCAACTTCCAACTCAAGGACGTAGCACAAGCCGCTGGGCTTACCGTCAGTACGTATATCCACTCAATACTTCTCACAAGATTTCCCACTTACACTCTGGGTGCAGATGCCAACAACCTTGCTGGAATGGCTACTTTCATTATCTAGTAAAAAGGGTGCCGTGGGCGTTGTCGATGCTACTACTATTTATGTCGGGTCTCTTCTGGTTCTTCACGACTAACTTATTATGAACGCGTGTCATGTATCGATTAGAGCAGTAAGACACTGTCCTTATGTGGCTATAGAATGATTGTGTGCGTATGTGGGTCCAAACGAGCAGCTGCCGAATGAGCGTGACATTCTTATTCGCGTGACGCGACGCGTCGCGTCGATCATCATCGTCAGACTATGAGCTTGTCTTTGTCGACCACTGCCACGACAACTTCGGGAACATAGCGACCCGCTTTCCTTACACTCTCTAAAGCATATTTGGAACTTGACATTGTTGTTAAGCGCGCGCTGAAAGACTGTTGTCACGGTGTGGCACTGAGCTTCCAGCTGCAGGAACACATCACTGCCAGGTGAAAGACATACAGTAAGTTTCCTGAAGCTTCTCATACGCCGACATATAATGCGTCTTTTTACCGATAGACGATATCTGATCATATTCTGGTCATGGTAACACCACCTCAGGTTGTGCAGTGGGTCAAGCGGACCTATCCCAAACCAGAAGTGGATCCGGTGCGACAGCATCTTCGTAGCAGATGCTGCATACAGCTGACGGAGCTACAGGAATGGCTAGATGGATGTTACACGTGGATTGAGAATGACTTGAAGCTCAACCCTGCGAAAGACCTGGATACCATCCTCTACAACGTCGAAGCCCAGCTACTTCAATCCGACCTCACCGACTCGATGCTCGCTGGTACGGGACTACCACCGAACATATCAGAGTTGAACAATGTCACCCTCCGTGGTCTACCGATACTCGTAGAGATAGTGGCCATAACAGAGATAGGACACAGCGCGTTCTCATTGCAGAATGTTCGGCAGGCGCGAATAGAACGGGCGGACTTGGCAGGTCTAGCCGAGGAGGAGGAGAACGACGGCGACGATAGACCGATTCCCAACTATCCGCGCTCAATGCTGAAGCTTGTCTTGAGTGACGGGTCTACAATAGTGAATGCTATCGAGTACAAGCGATTACCAGAGTTTAAACTCGGTGAGACACCGCTAGGATTTAAGGTGAGGCGTAGGCTCAGAAAGTTCTTTACGAGGCCTTTCATTTCGTTCTTAGCTTCGCAACATAGGCTGATTGCTCTATTTCCAGATGCTGCTCAAGGACGTGACAATTCGCCGTGGCATTGCATTCTTGGAACCGAGCAAAGTCGTTTTGAAAGGTTATCAGACAGAGGGCCGGCAGACGATGCAAGATGCAGACTTCATACAAAGTTTGCATGAGCGCCTTGGGTGAGTGTCGAAGCATACGTCTCGTTGTGGGCTAAAGCGAGAACAAACAGCATCGACGATCCACCCGATGACAATGGTGATCCTCTTGGTGGGCCACTCGCACAACAGCCTCACCCCGCTCATATCCCTCCACCACCTCAACAGCTGCCTCCTGAACGGCGGACCCCTCCGCCGCCCACTCTTGCTCAACGACAGCCTGCCCGTTCACCTTTACAGGAAATTGATACGCCATCAGAACCAGGTGCCGCTGGCCCGTCACATACTTTACACGAAGACGACGAGGACCTTCCTCGTCGACGCAAAGTGCCTAATAGGAAACAGACTTCTTCACCCGGAGCTGCGGCTCGGAAGGCGGTCCCATCACGTTACTTTTCCTCTGATTCTGGCAAAGGCAAGGGACGGGAAGTGGAACTGGCGAGGGAGCTCAGGCTATCTCCTCATCGACATGGTCCTGTAGTGGTACCAGATTCTGACGAAGAAGAAGACGAGTCTTGTACTCGCAAGCCGCCCACTTTCAGAGGGAAAGATGCCCCGCCGCTCGTCGTTCACTCAGATTCAGACGTCGTCGCGACTGGCAGCGTTGATCCTGCAGGACGCCACAGCCCCAATAGCTCAGAATTCGACTTCGACTTTGACGTCACCAACGAGGAGTTCCTGTCTCAGCTAGACAAAGTCGAGAAAGAGGCGATTGCTGCGTCGACATCGACTACGGTCGCCCCACGAGAAAGCAGCAAGTCTTCTGCCACACTAGCCACTACTTCCACTCACTCTGCGGTTGCAGCTTCTACTACCCAAACCCGTGCAACCAGCCGTCGCCCCGAATACCAGCCGCCACCTCGCACACAGCCGGTTGTCAACCTCGGAACAGTCACAATTGACGACGACGACGAAGAGTCTGACGAGAAAGAGAACATGCCCGTTCCGACTCGACGTGTCAGACCGCGGGTAGATCCGAACAATGTCATTGAGATTTCTGACTAGGATCACTCGCTCAGTGTGTCCCTTTCAGTCAGACAAACGACAGTCAGCGTAATGGTTGATTCATAAACAGTATGGAGCACAACATGTTCATGTACTTCAAGTTCCTTTGACGCTATCTACCGTTAATGTCACGTATACATCGGACTTGCTTATCTATACTCATTCAGACTCTCAACCCAGTACAGCGACCTTGGTCTTCTTTTTCTTCTTGTTAGTGTTTGCGAAATTGCGCCAACTGCCGACACGCTCCTCTCGATTTGCTTGCAATAAATAGTGAGGAAACAGCGTATACTTCGAGGGCAAACAACTCACCTTCCCAATTAGCATCATCTTCTGCCTTGCGCTTCTTAGCGGCCTGTTCCTCTTCTTTCTTTTTGGCCTCAAGGCCCTCGTTAGCCAAGTTCATTTTAACAGCTCTGTGTCAGCAACTTCCGGTCAGACATGCATGCGGCACATAATGACCAAGCCACGTACTTCCGCCTACGGACTTCCTCGTCAATGAGAAGCTCTTTGGCCTTCGCCCGTATTTGCTGCTTGACCGGCGGTACAATATCCTTCAGCCGCGCGTCGTCGTCCTTCAATGTGGTGGGCAAGTTCAAAGTCTTGAGCACGAGAACACGAGCCTGTTTCACCATGGCATCGAGTTCTTCTCGCTTTTTCTCGTCCAACAGCTCTGACTCTGCCTATTGGACTAGATCAATAACATGAGCGACAGAGTTAAGTATATGCACAAACCTTCTTGATGAGATCAAAGGCTTCTGGAGCACGGGCATGGGGGGTCTTGTCAGGATGGATGACTGGAAACGGAATAACGTACGGGTATGTTCGTCAATTATGCGTGTTCAAAGGCAGCGATAGGAAGCAGACCGCGCTCACGCGGCTGCCACCAACTGGAAGGGCAAGTCCTTACAGAGCGAGAGCTGTCTGTACTTCCTCTTTATCTCTTCTGCCGTGGCACTTTCGTCTAAATCCAGGATCTCATATGGACTGAGGACCGAAGTTAGCGTGAGGGGGTCTCGTTAGGTGCAGAGTAGTTATACGCACTTGAGTTTGAAGGCTTTCAGTATTCTTTCCACTTCGATTTCCCGCTGGAATGCATTTGCCTCGCGACTGAGCAACTTCTCGATGTCAACATCCGGGACGACCGCCGCCGATTTAGTGGCGGTGGCTGACGAGGAGGACGATTGTTCAGGCATTCTCAACCAATGAGTACCGTAACAGTAGTAGAGGTATGAAGACCGGTGCGTAGGAGACGTAGGCCTTGTAAGTGGAGGTCGAAAGGGCGTTATGGTGTGAAGCTACTAACACAGGCGCCCATTGACTCTTCCTGACCATGAACCGTCTCCTCCAAGCCGCTGCATTGCGACGAGGCTGGTTTTTTGCGTCCTCGACCAAGACGTCGACGGTATGTTGCAAGCACAAGGCGTAGAGAATATCTCCTGAATTTCTACTAGGTCTCGCCATTCTCTCAATGCTACTATTGTACATTCCGTACATGGCCTACCCGGCGACCTACTAATCATTTGTTCAGCAAGTCCTATGCTACTGAAGCCGGTCCTTCACCCCCTCCATCTCGACGGCCGCCGCCACGGAGAAATGCGCCTTACTATGCTGCTCGAGATGAAGTGTATAAGGCACGCAACCGCAGTCTCTTCATGTATACGTCTGCCGTGGTATGCACATTCGATCACGCTTCACCGTAATTAACAGCTCATTAACTCTGAAGATCATCCTCGGAGTAGGCGTTACCTATGCCTCTGTCCCGCTGTACCGAATGTTCTGTGCTGCCACCGGCTTCGCTGGGACCCCGAAGGTTGGGATGGGCAAATTCGAGGCTGACCGTTTAGTCCCAATTGAAAACGCCAAGAGGATCAAGGTTCACTTTAACGCGGACACTTCAGACGCATTGCCTTGGTCTTTCATACCACAGCAGAGGCATGTGAGTGTGCTTCCAGGCGAGACGAGCCTGGCCTTCTACAAGGCGAAGAATACATCGAACCAAGACATCATCGGCATAGCTACATACAATGTTACGCCTGACCGGGTACGTCTCATAGACCCATCGAGATGATGGTATACTGACACAGCGTATGTCAAAGGTGGCACCATATTTCGCAAAAGTAGAATGCTTCTGCTTTGAAGAACAGAAGCTCCTAGCTGGCGAAGAGGTGGACATGCCCTTACTGTTCTTCATTGACAAAGACATCCTGGATGACCCTGCATGCCGCAATCTCGACGATGTAGTTCTATCGTATACTTTCTTCCGGTACGTCTTAACATACCACACAGTCATAATACCTTCTGAAAGTGCGATGACAGCGCACGTAGAAATGAAAAGGGTCATTTAGAACCAGATGCCCCGGAAGAAACCATCCAGGCCTCGCTTGGATTTGACAAATACGAAAACGCTCCCAAACTTGAGGCCAGACAGAAAGATTGATCTGCAACGCCTTAATATATCCTTATAGCGTATCGCATAGTTCTAATGACAATACCTCAGCACTGGTTGAACCATATCTGGCTGAACTCCATGAAAAACGGAGCTCGTGTGTTACACAAACTGCTGTTGGGTAGGTCATCAACATCGACATTGATAACGTAACGAGTCTCAACGTTAGGTATTATGGCTCAATTACGGGTGAAGAGTATAACATCGAACGGATTGTTTCCGTGGTACTTTTCACAGTTCAAGCAAGTTTGTCACGTTCCTTCGCCAACACCGCCAAACACCCACCCTCCATAGTCGTCTCCCACAACTCCACTTTCGCCCTCTTGATCTCCTCTACTATCTGAGCACGCATAGCTCTCGCGCGTCGTATGATGTCTTCTCTATTCTTTCCTTGCGAGGTTGAAGGTACTGTTCTTCCGGTCAGGCCACTTTTAGCAAGCGGTGTTGAAGCAGACGACCGCTGCACAAATGGGGGCAGGAACGGAGGCTGAGCAAAGGGTACCGGGAACTGGAATGGGGGAATAGCGGACGTGTTTCTCGTCATTTCCCATGCAACATTATCTCCTCGAGTTGGCGGAGGTGTTGTAGAATGCATGCTTTGTGCACAGGCTTGTTCGAGAGGAGATGCTTCATCGCCAGCAACAGAAGGGGCAGCCGACGTATCCGTATCCGCGTCCATCGCAAAGTCCTCTTCTCTAGCCCTGCCCTTACCCTTATCTTGTCTCGGTATCATAGACTCCCCCCGTTCAGCCCCAGTAACATTATCTATTCTCCTAGTCAAAACCTGTTTTCGTAAATCTTTCCCAAGCATGAACAACCCACCTGTCCGCCTGCTTTCTCCGATAGTGGACTCGCTGTCCGAGACAGCTATCTCAGGCTCGGGGAACGAAAAATCCCAGTTCGGCGTTGGCGGATCTAACTCTGATAGAGATGCTGGTGATCCAGCCAAAGTAGGCGTAGGCGGTTCCACGCTGGTGGCAGTTGACAACGCGGAGGAAGGCGACATTCGACTTGAGATATCCGCAATCTGGGATCCGGAGGTCGCAATCGTCAGAGGGAATGAGATCGCCAAGAGCGCGGGATCTATAGCGAGAAGAGATGGGTCCGTAGCGAACAGCAAAGGGTCAATGGCTGGCACGTCTGAAGGTGAAGCCGTCAAGGAGTTGTCGTGGACATCAGAGGGATCCGATGGCTTGTCGTTGAGAGGCATCGAAGATGTGGTGCCATCTTCGGCTGCTACAGGTGCAGCGGAAAGGTCTGAAGCCGCGAGGAGAGCGTCCAAGTCGCCCGCAGGAATGTCGTTGAACAGAGCGAGAAGCTCATCAAGTTCCGAGGCGCCGTCCGCTGCCCCACTAGGTGCAATTAGAGAAGGTGAAGAAGACGCGTCGTCGATGGTAGCAGCTTCTGCGGCGAGCTGACTCTCTGGAGCCGGATTGTCGTGTTGTATATCGGCGAGAGGGCGTCCGGACAGCGACGGCTCACCCTGAGTTTCTGCTGTTCCGAGTGTCGAACTCGACGCTGACAGACCTCCGAGACTAGTCGGTTCTTGGGTTGACTGCGGAACGACAGCCACTGTAGCTGGTTGTATGTGTGAGTCGGCTTGTCCAGGAACAATGAGTTGAGGCCGACAATACTGCAACACTCTGCCTCTGTAATACTCCACTGATCCGATAGCAGCTTGTTTGCTAACCTCGTCCTTTGCCTTCTTCGCGGCGGCCTTCTGCGAAGCACTCTTAACAAGCCCGACGAGGTCTTCCAACAGCTGCTGCTGGCGTTGACGCCCCCAGTTTGAGTGATAGCCAGGAGGTCCCTGACCTGCAGCGAAAGGATACGGCACGTCCCAGTCAGCCGCACCTGCAGGCACATCTGTGAGCTTTCTCTTCTTCGCAGGTGACGGCGAGGCTGCAGTGGTAAACTGGAAATTTGGGTGTGGGTAGGGATTGGAGTAGGAGTAAGGGTAGGCATAGTGGTACGGATACGCATATTGGTACGGATGGTACGAGTACTGGTACGCTGGTGCGTATGGCGTAGCATGCGAGGAACCGGCGACGGGAGTGGAAGGTGGGGCCATTGCGGGATAGACAAGAGGAACGGCATGGGCTACGCCGGCGGCATTGGAAACCAGTCGAAGCAGAGCATCAACCACAGGGTACAAGTTTTTCTGTTTGACCAAGGTGGACAGAACCTCCTGGGTCGAAGGCACGGGAAGCTGACCAGGGACGATGCCGGGATGATGCACAGGCCACCTGCCAATCTTAGGAGTATCCGGCACTTCTTCTACTACGATGGGATTGTTTGGTGACTCTCCACGAGTATGCCTTTGAACGGAAAGGTTCGCAGGATTGACGCCACCGACAAGACCCGCCAGACCTAGTAGTGCTTGCTGATTACGTAGGAAATTTGCGGGCGGCGGATCCGTAGGCGAGGGCAGGGTGATTGGGGGAGGAGTCGGCCGCATGTCGATAGCAGAGGTTGACCGCCTACTCGCTCGCTTTACCTTCTTCAGAGTAGCTGTAGTGGAGCGGGGGGCGGAGGTAGGTATCGGTGGTGTTGCAGAGACAGACCTTGAGGGCTGCACATGGGGTTTCGACCAATTTGTCACGCTGCGTTTGACAGGGACAGAGGGAGGCGTGTTAGGTGCTGATGGCAGTTCACTGAGTTCAGAACATAGATGGGAACCAGGAAGTGCAAGGGTCCCCACGTTTTGTGTATTGTGCAGCCCGTTAGGCAAAGCTAGCGAGAACGGTGACCTACCTCTGCCCGGGGATGGTGGAGGGGAACCGAAAAGTGAATCGGTATCGAGGTCATCGTGCTGGTGTGCAATGTCATCGACCTGCATAGCACGGAAACTCGACGCCTTCAAGGGACTGAGTATCGTGTTCAAGGGTTGATTGGGGATAGTAATCACCTCTACGACTCCCTACCACTACCAATTCCAGATTGACAGTGTAGGCAACAGCAAAATTTGTTTGGGTCGCTGCTAGGCAATGTCTTCGTCAAAATCGAGGAGTTGGTGAGGAGATGAGCTGCTTTACGCGAATTATGCCTGTGTGACGGCCACCTGCAGAGATTAACCACGAAGACGAGCGGAGAGACGAGGCAGGGAGGTGGTTTTGGTGAGAGTCCAAAACCTGTGCGAATGGTCCGGCAAAGACCGAGAGCGCGCGCAAATACTTAGACGCTCAGGTGTATGGCTTTGTGGTGTTGAGTTCAATGGGTTGCTACTTACTGCACCGTACCATCACGCACGTCCACAGGCAGCAAACACGAGCTGAATAATGCGACTTGTTCAGGCCAATTTTTTGACAAAGAATATACACGTTCGGAAGCAGGATGCTTTTCCCAGTTCGATGTTTGGAACGCGGTCAACGCATGTAGATGGTGATTACTGTGAGCAGTCCAAGTATGTACGTTTCACAAACACCCTGCGCTCGACATATTGACAATAGCGAAACGACACTCTTTTGGAAGTGTCATGCTTCAGTACACCGCCCAGATGCATACAAAAGAAAACGACACTCGTAACGCCTACCAGCAACAACGAGGCCGGCCAGCGGCTTGTCCTTCACTATCACCATCATACGGTGATCTTGTACTTGCTCGACACCTTTGTGATATCACTCTCGATGGCCTATAGACTCTGTTCATTGGCCTTTCTGTGGCGATGCTGCGTCTCTTGTATAAGACGTCGTCTGCAAATGGGCGAACCTCATCTCACCCTCTCACCACTCTCACTATGTCGCGTACTCTCCCAGGTTATAGCGGCTCTCAAGCTCCAACCCTCGACGTGTACTACCATCCCAGTAGCTCCTCTCCGCCGGACGCAGAGACGCTAGCGCAACACCAGCGTGAAGAGGACGAGAAGAGACAACAGCTCTTTGCGAAGCTGATGCGGCAGGGCACAAGCAACTCATCTGTACCTCATAATCATGCCCGTCGCCCGGCTTCCACCCTCTCGGCTTCGACACGCTCCACATCTTCTGGGCCCAAGTCAGGATCTGTTCGGGAATGGCGCGAGCTCAATCAAGCGTATCACTTCCGCAGTAAGACTTGTATTTGAATGTTGTTCATGCTGCGACTAACATGATACTACCAGTGCACGACGCGCATAACAGATGAATGCGTGCGCACGCGTAGTTGTCGCCGGTAAGGCTGACTACACTCGCACCGATACTTTCTGTTGAGCCACGTTTCCCAGCAGGCCATCTCTCCGCTGGCTGGAGAGACGGATATAGGTGGCGTCGGTCACCGCCCACCGTTATATAACTAGTGAACCATGTTGCCACACTGTCATCATTTACACCACCTTCGCTTCGCTGTATTCTCTACTTATATGTAACATTCTCGTTAATGGACCCTTGCCTCAATTAACACTGGTTTACATCGATGCTACTCCCGCTATTCGTACTGCCTTGAGGACTTGTGCGAGGATGATCTACCTACGGAAAATGATGAGATTCAAAGTGGATCAACAAGAGACAACAAGTGACGCCTGGCTGAGAGATAGAGTCAGCACCGACTAGCGACATGATCATCCCGTCCAACTCGTCCAATGTCCACCCGCCACCGTCCACATCCTCCAACTCACCCACACATCACCATACCACCAGATGCTGCAACCGCCCTGTCCTCGTCTCCTGCAACCACCGGAGACTGGGACTTTCGAATATCAGAGCCGGACAATCTCAATGACTGGAACGGTGAATTCGGAAACACGCCGCTCTCTCCAGACATCTCGAGGCCTCACAGTGCCTTCCAACTTCCAAGCAGCTCTTCCAGACCGGCAAGCAGGGCTTCAAGCGTTCACGAGACAGGCAGTCCTCGTCTGATCTTCCCGGAGCCACACCCATTTCGGGCGTCGCTGCGGCCGTCTTCAAGCACCACACTCCTAGGGCACCGGAGTACCAAGAGTGAGACGTACATACCCACAGCAAGATCGAGTCCGCATCGTGGGGAATCGAGGCCGCCATCGTTTATCTCTACGGAGAGTAGCAGTCCGGAGGTGCGATACTGACTGTCCTCTTCGTGCTCGGCTTAGCCAATTCACTCCCCTCTCTGCAGTTTACCCCGAATCACTTGTCAGAGGAGCTGTCAAACTTCAGGTATGTCCTTCGTACAGATCGCGCTACGTGAACGGCTGCTGAAAGAGCATGTCTGTGCTAGCCTTGACTCCGAGGAAGCTATCAGGCGGTTCCAAGCGCGAGAGCTAGAGGAGAAAGATGAAGAATGGTATAAGCTCGTCCCCCCTGAAGCCCGTGAAGTACTTGATAAGAAGGAAGTTCAACGACAGTCAGCTCTATTCGAGTTCATCCAATCGGAGAGGGAGTACGTCAGGGATCTGGAGATGATGCAAGAGGTATTCGTAGACCCGCTGGTCGCCACTTCACCTATACCCCAATCACGGGTGCCGGGCTTTGTTGCGGAGGTGTTTTATAATTCTAATCAAATACTGGCTCATCATCGACGCATGCTGGACGCGCTGTTCGAAAGACAACGGGAGCAACATCCGCTCATACAGAGCGTGGCAGACATAGTCCTTGACAGTGAGTTCGGTTTCCCTGTGACACGGATTGGCAGGCGTAATGGTTACACAACAGCCTGTCTTGCATTTCGAAGTCAGTACGAACAGTACATCAAACACTACCCGCTCGCAGAGGCCCATCATCGCAAGGAACTTCGCAGGAACCCCAAATATCAATACTTTCTCTCGCAATGTGCACAGGATCCTCGTGTACGCAAGCGAGAGTTCCTCATTTTTCTCAACAGGCCGATGACACGACTGCCAAGAATGATACTCATGCTCGATACGATACGAAAATGCACGGTTCTTGATCATCCTGATCAAGAGGTATTGCCGATGATTTTGGGCATCTTGCATGAGTTCATGAAGAGTACCCAGCCGGGCATTGCGGCTGCGGAGGGCAAAGTAAAGTTCTGGAATCTTTGCGAGACACTCGCGTACCAGAAAGGAGAGATCATAGTGAGTCGTACCCCACTTCCACGCAATGAACAGTACTCAGTGGTGAATGTAGGACCTTGACCTGTACGAAGAAAGCAGAACATTACTCCATGAGGGCACACTGGCTCGTCGGTACAAGGGCGAGGTCGGCTACCACTGGGCTGACTTGCACGTCGCCTTGCTCGATAATTATTGTGAGCATATCTTTTTTTCTTGAATTCGGCTATCTACTGACCTAGTAATTGACAGTGCTCTTGTTGAAGAAAGAGGTTCGACCCAGCGGCATTTACAAACACAATGTCGTCTCTCGCGTGAGTCAAGATGTCATATGACATCTCATTCGCTTTTGATACTCCTGCACTATAGCCTATACCCGTTGAATATCTCCGTCTGGCGTCGTTTGACGCAGCGCCAGAAAATCGGAAGGAAAAGTCAAATACGTCAGTGGATCAAGGAAAGTTGTTCGGGATTGACTCATTCCGCTCGCGATACCGCGCAATGTTTCCCTTCACTTTATACCACGCATCCACAGTCACCACTCGACGGTACACGCTTTATGCAATTAGCGAGCCGGAGAGGGAGGTTTGGCGGAGAATGTTGACGGAGGCTATTGGCGTGCGGAAGATCAGGCAAGAGTCAAACATGGTCAGGATTTGTGCGCAACAAATGCACCGTTGAGACTGTTGTTGATTCTGTCAAATTTTCAATAGCTCTTGGCGCCACACACAGTGGACGACGGATTCTTCAAGGTGTCTGGAGGGGCATCATCTGATTCAAGTCCGCGGGTACATGGGAAGATCAAATGTGCAGCCCCTCTAGGTACGCATCACATTCTTCTATGCATTGTACCGATGACCAAAGCTACTCACTGAATAGTGAGCGGTTCGAAGCATCTTATTGCGGTCGGTTGTCCTAGCGGTGTTTACATCGCTCCACGAGGATCAAGTGGTCAGCTTAGTCTTACAATACTCTGTGCATTATATTCGACTAAGCGAGTACACAGACTACAAGCGGGTCCTGAAGATGACGGGCATCACGAGTCTTTATGCGATACAGCAGTACAACAAGATACTCGTGCACTCGGACGAAGGGCTTGACGCGTTCTCTTTAGATATCATGGCTCGGATGGTGCTAGGCACATCTCGACCGCAGGATTTAGATGCATCACGGGAGAGGATCAGCGGTCAGGATGTTGCGGTTCTCTTTGCACGTGTTGAGACGGTCGGTGCGCGGACGATGGGCATGTCTCTGACTCTGGATGTGCTCGGTTTTGGTCTGACTCTTCTTCTCGATTGTAGTGCTGTACGCCACGAAGAGTTTCATGCAGGTCACGCTCCATTCCTTGGAATTCATCAATCCAGTAGGTCTCGCGACGAGTCTGAGAAGGAGCTTGTCTGCAGGGCCACCGTCTTTCCGTCCATTCGCTGAGCCAGCGTGGATACCTAAAGATTCACATGATATTACATCGTTACACAAGAGCATCGGCGTTTGCGCAGAACGCGGGATACATATCCTGGATCCTACCAAGTACGTTATTGACCTTTGAAATTCGTGTCTATGTTACTGAGGCTGCCTGTGCAGTCTGAAGCCGGGAGGCTCAAACTCGACTGTCGTCCCGACATTCACTGATTCCAACGGACCTATGCAGGCGCTCAAGCAGCGCTGCGCTAGTGCGAGACCTCTAGGGCTTGTCAAGACTGGTGACAACGAATTGCTGGTGGTGTTCGACGGTACGTTCTCTGAGAAAATATGCCGTTGAGCGACCGATGCTGATCAATGAATTCCCGGACCACCAGAGCTTGGCTGTTACATCAACAGAAGGGGCATACCATGCCGCTCATCAGGTTATCTGCGCTGGGAGACGAAAGCGGTGTCATACGCGCGACGGGGAGAGAACATCCTGCTCTTCTCACCAGAGTTCATCGAAATACGGGAGATATCCACGGGAAAGCTGGTGCAGGTTATTGAGGGAAAAGATATTCGAGGGGTGCACGCATCGGATCGGGCGATATTTGTGGCTATGAAGGGGGCAGGGGATAAGGCGTCTGGAGCGGCGACGGATATGCTAGTGGAGTTGATTGAGACGGCAGATTTGACGGTGTTGAGGAAGCAGGACAGTAAGACGGCGGCGTTGTGGGACGAGTGGGATATGTGATTTTCAAGCGGTGGGTTTAGACTGGAAGAGCTGGAAGGTGTGTATTGCGAGCTTTGAAGATGTTTGGAGGGAATGAAGGGCTTGATCTTGTTGTTTTGCAGTAATACGTTGAAGTTTGTATCCAGTATTTTGTGTAATTGAATACTCACATGTAGCAAGAATTATGATCATGTAGACCGAGGGACCTCCACGGGAATGCACAGATGCAGGCGTCACACGCCACGGGGGAAAGTAATAAGGTTAATCGGTCACCTTTTAGTGCGTTATTGTCGCGTCAAACTGCAGCATATGAGAAGGCATCTCAAAGAATGTTAATATACGACAACTGGCACGAGTAAAGTGGACTCGCCAGCCAGTACGATCGCAAAGACAGGTAAAAGACACGCGAACTGAATTCTGTGTACTATTAAGGGGACTGAGCAAGGTGATGATTCAATCGCACAAGGGCTGGCGGCGTGTCAATCCTATTCGCGATGATCATGGTACTACTAGTAGTAAAGAACAGCCTGAAGGCAAGGGAAGGACGTATGCAGATTCAGCGACGATGGAGTTTAGGAATACCGGGTCAAGGAGGCACGATGCACCAACATAGGAATCATCTGGCTTGCCTGATAAAAGGCGCATACGGACTTCACCAAGGGCCGTGACGGCGCTGTCGGCTGGGGCGGAGTGTTGGAAGTTCCTGGTGGTCTGACGGGGATTAATAATGCAGATGTATTTGGGAAATGCTACATACAGCCCCCAAACAAACCGTCATAATGCTGGCATGCGAGGTCGGACATGGCCTCGATTGACCAGTTTTCCACTTCACTAGCAGAGGTCAGGCCAGAGAGAGTGTTCCTATTCACCACGAGCGGTGCGGCTGCCGTAGCACTGATGATTCTACGCGATGCGCGCACAGTGCTGGCGATCTCCTTGGCGTAGTCTAGAGTGATAAACTATGAGCAGGACTTGCACAATGTTGGCACTAGGAATTTGCCAGAAGTAGTCGTGTTCAAGCTATTGGCAACATCCGCTCACTGTACGAAGCCGGTGTCTCATCACCTTGCACTGCATCCATGACATGATTCACAGCAGTTTGTAAACTTTGCTAGGCACAGCTAGGCTCCATCATTGAGATGGTTGGAAGGGTCTCAGACAGGCTTTTGCCGCCGGATTGGTCTGTATCGTCCTGGCTGAAGACAGATGGCTACTTGGTGTACTGAAATGCGCAGTTCCTCGAAGAGAGTCAGCCTGTGTTTCTCTGACGGTGAGATGCAATAAAACGATGCAAGTATTTACCTCGTCCGAGTTGTACTGTGCAGCGCAGAAGGAAATGCGAACGCTGGACTCCGTCGCGAGGCAACAACACGAGCTGAGACCCCGGACATAACCCAGTAATATCGGCGTTGAAAGCTCTCATTCTTGCGAGCACGCTATAGCAAAATTCAGTGACTGGTCAAGGAGACGAGGCATTGGCAGTGCACGTAGTGTCTGTGCCACCCGCCTGGTGTGTGTTGGGAGAGAGCTGGTGGTGGGTCGCAGAGGGGTGTCCGAGGTCCCTGCGAATGCGTCCGCCGAGAAATTCGAGCAAGCAGTGAGTGGATCGTCAACAAGACTCCTTCAAACTCTCGTCTTTCCCCCTTCGACTCTCGTCGTCGTCGACTTGTTTCCTCTTCCCTTTTAGCCAGGCTAGAGGCTTACTTCACCGTGCTTTCCGTACCTTACGCCGTCAACCTTGCAGACATCACCAACAGTCGCAACGCCGCCATACTCGCAAGGCCCGTTGGACAGTTATCTGCTGCTTTACAACTTTGTGACCTCTTCCTTATAACGCCTCTATCACCTTCTCGGTTGTTTTTCCCTCAGTCTTACTTCCTTTCTTTCTTTCAATCAAACGGTGGGATCTCACATAATGGCTGCTACAGCAAGACAGCCCAAGCCCCCCAGGAAGGGCATGGCTGAACCCCCCGCTCGGTCTGTCTCAAATATCACGTCTATACTGCGTATGCTTTCTAATACGGTCATTTCTGTTCCTTGTTTCCGTAGACGTCCATCGGCTTGGACCTCAAATCGCCCGTCGCCTACGTTCTCGCCTAGTCCCCAGAATTCGCGTTTGCCAGGCGGCCCACAGGGAGGAGGGTTTCCTCCGCTGGCACAGCAGGGAGGAGCTCCCCGTACGGATCGCCCGCTTGATCGTGTGCTGCAGCAGCTTTCAGGACTGACGGTGCGTTTCTCCTGTTTTCTGCATCTTGGTACGCCTCAGCAGTGGCGTGGTGTGCTCGTCATTAGCGTGCAATTCATCTCTGTGCGAGCTACCGGTCGTTTTGCTTTTGAGATCGCGTATACTCTTTTGGCATTGCACTGCTCCCCAATATTTTGCACGGTTATCGTTGATTACTGACTATTGGTCCTAACCCAGGGTACTACTATCACGCTCTCCACCAAGAGTGCTCAGCGTTACGAAGGTGTCATTGCTTCCACCAACGGCGAAGGCGATACCACAGGAGTTACTCTCAAGGACGTGAAGGAGATCTCAAGTCCCGGACAGCCCCTAAAGGACCACCTCTTCATCGCCGCGACAAACATCGACACGTGGTCGTCGGGACCGGCGGACGTGAAAGCGCCCAATGGCGACAGTGAGTATCGGTGTCTCTCATGTCGAAACGCAAAGCAAACTGACATGTCTTAAGCGTTCAAGACCGATGTTGATATCAGCTCCAAACTGGGCGCAGTCAGGGAGAAACCGCTACAGGCATGGGCAGATGATATCCCGGAGAATACCACCGCTTCTGGTCGTGGCGGATTTGCGCACGGCGACGATGTTACATTCGGCGCAGGAGCATCCACTGGCGGTAACCAGTGGGATCAATTCGCAGCAAATGAAAAGTTGTTCGGCGTGAAAGCGGGCTTTGATGAGGAGGTCTACACGACCAAGATCGATAGGAATGCCCCTGATTTCAAGGAGAAAGAGAAGAAAGCGCAGGCTCTCGCGAACGAGATCATGTCTGTGAGTTATGACTTGCCGCTACTCAATACGTTGAAGGATTAACATCCTTGTTATGTAGGGTACGGCGACCAACTCGCATATCGCCGAAGAGCGAGTTAAAGACTTTGTCGGAGATGGCGGCATGAACGAAGAGGACAAGTGTGTACATCAATGGTGCTTATTTGACGGTATATGCTGACATGTTGCAGATATGGTGCCGTCGTCAGGAGTGCTAATGCTTATGTGCCTCCCGGTGCTCGCAAGCCTGGTAGTACTCCCGTCGAGGCTCCCGCGACCCCGACGAAGCCTGAAATTCCCAAAGTACAGGTCAATGGCCCTGATGGGGCTGCTGCGAAAGAGGTACCGAAACCTGCGTCCCCTGCCCCGGGAGGTCCGGCAGCGAATGTGGTACGTTCACTCGAACACTCACATTTGCCAATCTCATTTATCGTGTTTCCTTGGTGTAGTCTTCTGCTGATGCTCTGCCTGCGTTCCGGAGCTTCGTAACGAACGAAAAAGACCGCTTGATGAAGAAGAAGCAGGCTCTGATGAAGCACGAAATGGACAAACGAATGGCGGACCTCGTCAATTTCAGTCTGTCATTCAAGGTATGCAGTCAATTAGATATTTTTGTGTAGTATGTCTGACGTGCCTTGTTCTGCGCCGTCCCACTGTCCCCGTCGTACAGCTCAACAAGCCTATGCCCGAGGATCTCGTCACGATTCTTGCGAAGGACGAGGAAAAGCAAAAGCAGATCAGGGACAAGTCGACAAAGGATGCCGAATCAGCGCAAGCTCGCTCAATCAGCACTCAGGCGCTCACTACCAGTACTCCTACTCTGAATCCTTCGGCTACTTCATCACGCATTGCTGCTGCTCCGTCAACAGCGAAGCTTCCCGTCAACGGTTCGCCACAGCCTGGGGCTACCGGTAGTAAGCCCGCTGCACTGGCAAAAACGCCGTCGACTACATCCGGTACTACCAAAGATGGGAAGAGGATCAGCATGTTCATCCAGTCCATTCCTGCGTTCAAAGGAAAGCGCACCAGTCCCACTCCTGTCAGTGGTAGCACTGCTGGTCCTGGCGCTGCTACTCCTCCGCCTCCGATTCGCACGTCTTCCGCTGTGAATCAGAACGGTGCCGGTCCCAACACTCCTCTTTCACCCGGCGGTAATCGTTTGAATGTTAACGCGTCATCTTTCAAGCCTATCAACAAGGTAAAGCATCCGTCATATGCATGTGATCTGTATATTACTCAACCTTGTGGTTCCTAGAACTCGATGCCATCAAGTACGTCCAGTGGTAGTAACGGCACAGCCTCGACATCAAACGCTTCACCCAAGCCCAAGGCTGCCGAGTCAAGTCCCACACCTACTGGCCCCCCCAATCCATTCTTTGGTACCCGCACGCCGAAAAAGGGTCCACCGCTGCACATCAAGGATGACTTCAATCCCTTCAAGTACCACAAGGTTGCAGAAGCCTCACAAGTTTGTGGGTATACTTCAGTTCTTTTGCATGCTGTGTGTCACTGAATGAGTTGCATAGCTGCAAACTGGCCATACAGTGGTAAACGGTACATGCAGCTCTTCCCATCGCCCCCAGCGCAGCCTCAGCAACAGTCTCCGCATCTGCCGCCTCCCGGTCCTCCTGCACCACTCCCTCCTCAGACATACGAAGAAAACTCTGATCCTGCTGCACAGGCAGCCCAAGCCGCTGCTCGGGCTGGATACGTCTACGCATATCCGCCATATGGGTATCCTGGCCAGGTCAGTTCGGCAATTCATCGTGAGCTTTGCTTTATTCACTGCTTTTCATAGTATCCCATGCAACCTATGATGTCTGGAATGGCTCCTCCTCCTGGTCATATGCCGCCTTTCATGTCTCATATTCCCTATCCTTACATGCCTCCTCCGAACGGTGAGTTTTGTCTTTGACTTTGGAATTTTGCTCAATGAAAACGACCGTATGCAGCGATGTACCCTGGTGCTCCCATGGGCCAGATGCCTCGTAAGCTCTTCCGATATATACCTTAGTTTGCACAAAGCCTGATTTGAGACTCAGCTCCTCAAGCTTACATGCCTCCTCCTGGTGCCTATCCTCCCCCTCCGAACGGCACAGGTCCGAGGCCGTCAATGCCTCCGACTCCTATTCCCTCGCACGCGCACCCTTACTACCACCAAAGTCCCCAACGTGAGTGCATCTTTGTCTAGGCTGGATCCATAAACTGATGTCATTTCGTTATCTAGTCCAACATGCTGTCCCTTACCCTATGATGATGCCGCCTCCTGGTACTCCAGGTGGGCCACCTATGCAATACGACGGTCAGCCGGCGCCTCCCGTGCAGATGCAAGGCGGACACGCATGAACGACCATTTCACAAACTGCACGCGGTCCACCAGGCTGGTTGCGCTCACGCCCTATTCAGATGTCTCGGTATCGAGGGAAAGGGAAAGCGCGGCGTGGGGGATGAGCCGAGTCCGTATTGTTTGTTTGTAGCCTAACCATCCATTGTGTTGTCTTGGTTCTGCCATGTTGTTGTCGATTGCATTTCTTGCGCTTCTGTCATTGTTGTGTTGTTAGTTATGATGGAACCACGATCAACGGGGTGCTGTCAATGCAGGCATAAGGTGTATGTACAGCGGTATAATGAGTGAATCTGCTTCATATGATGCGTATCAAGGCGAAAGCGAAAGCAAGAGAACGGATGAACGAATGAATGTGAATAGAGTAATACGCGGATCTATCGTCCGTCTTTGCCACCAATCGTCATGAGGTCCACTTTCTTCAAGAGACCTTTCAAGCTGTTGCTACCTCGGTTACTGTTGGCTTGCAGCCAACTCTCCATTTCCTCGCGTATTTGTCCAATTTCTTCGCACAGCGGAAGCTTTCCATCGGGGTGAACGAGAGCAGAGTTGAGCAGCATGTCAAAGAGCCGCGTCCACAGATCGCCTTGCCAATAGCGTTTGAACGGTGCGGACAGCTTGTATCGAGTCGGTTCATCGGTGTTGTTGGGTATGGCGGTGATTGAGGATGACTCGATGTACTTGCCGTAGAGCATGCAGTAGATGATCCCGGCGAGACCAAAATAGTCCGTTTGATACGTCCAGGGTCTCCCTTCACGCATCTCCAAGCAATCCCTCGGGTCGGGATCCCAGTCACCCGTGAAGCGCTGACCGTGAGGGAACATGTTTGTGTCGATGGTCCGACCAAAGTCAATCATCTTGATGCCTTTGCAGCCCCAGCCACCTTCACCTGAAGGCTGATATACGCCCGTCCAGGCAGAGGCCCCACCCGGCACCTCTTCGAGGCGGAGCAGGCAATTGTCAATCTTCATGTCTCCATGGATGAATCCAGCCTTGTGCATCCCTTCCAGCAGTCGTAAAAGCTCTATGGTGAAGAAGACGACGAGCAATTCGTCGAGGCATGCGCCCTGCTGTGTGACGCCGCCAGCTGGCGCATTGTTTACCACGTCGAGCAGGGTGCCTTGTTTGAGAAGCTCGAGAACGAGGAAACTCTCGTCACGGTAGGCGTAAAGGGCCTCTGGGACGATGACGGAACACTTTAATCGGGGAGGCAGGTTGAGGTGGAGTCGACGTAAGACATGAAATTCCCAGAGATTTCGAGGCTTGACTACCTTTAGCGCGACTTTCGGAATCTCGTCCTCGTCGACGAGGTCATAGCCGTCCTCTTCGTCTAGCTCTCCGAGTTTTGCGTTAGCAGCGATCACGTCAATAGCTTCGAAGACCGCGCCAAACCCTCCTTCCCCTAGTTTATCCACGACATCGTATTGACGACCGTTCAAGAACACGGCTACGCTGCCCTGCATGGAGTCTCTGGAGGTGTTTCCGCTGCCGCGCCTGGCTTTTTTTCTCGAGAACTTCTGGAGTCCGTCAAGCTGATTTGATTCCTGAGCTCGCAAATCTTGGAATCCTAGATCTGGAGGAATGAACGAGAGGAGCGAGGACGCGATCGGTGCTTCGAAGGGATTGCATGGATTTGGCGGTTTGAACGAAGATGCTGCTGCCAGTGCGTCTGATAGACTAAGAGTACCTGTCCGTTCCTCCACCTGCCCGAGGTCTTCCTCCGCGATGTCGCTAAAACCATCATCGTTCGCCAGTTCCGCTGCCAGCTGCTCTGCGCTTTCCTTCGCGACGATGTGGTCATGGGTAAATACTCGGCTACCGTGTGGATCGCTAGGAGTGGCGCGAGCACTCGTCGCAGTGGTGTGAGTGTATTCGAAGGTTCGTTCGGTGATGGGCGTCATGACGTTGAATTTGCCCAACCGACCACCCATGGGCGGCGGATATTCATCCATCTCGTCTTCGTCTTCAAAGTCATCTTCCTCCCCCATGTCCGAGTGCACCGGGGTATGCGTTTCCAGTTGCGGAGGAGGTTCGTCGAAGGCAGATTCGTCCGTTGACTCACACTCATCATAGTAATCTTGGTCTTGTACATGTGCCACCCCTGCAAAAATTTGGTCTCCATCCTCATCTGTAGATGTCGAAGGCGTAGAATGTGCCTGAAGCGGTGTGATGGAACGTGAACGTTCCCCGAGAACAGGGCGTGCTAGAGGGGCAGATGACTTATTGTCAACGAAAGGAGTGAACAAAGGCTTCTGGGCCAAAGGCTGGGCGGCCGTCAACACGTTCTCGTTCTTGGGCGGAAGGGAGAATATATTCGAGAACTGAACCGCGGGCTTTGATTGCTGGGCATCTGAGTCGAGGAATGGTGTAAACTTGGCCGTAGTCACCGGAGAGGCTCTACCGGGGAGACCACCGTTTTGAGAGCGCGCTGAAGGTCTGCTCTCCTTCGATGCCACTGGCGTGAACACAGGCAAGGAAATGTTTGGCTCCTTTTCTCTTAACTGAAGGCTATCCTTAGGGCTATCCATGATGTTACTCGCTACCGACGTCACGTTCTTAACGGCAGGAGCAAGAGGGTCCTTTGTAGAGAGCCCACGGCGGTTACGTGACGTATTCAGCGCATTCTCGTTTGATAGAGTTTTCGGCGCATCATGGAATATCTGAGACTGTGGACCTTTGAGTGATGATGGCAGGAGCGAAAGGAGTATCTCATACCTGTGTTGAAGTATGCAGCACACTCGTCTCTTTCCCAGTGACCTCATCCTCGTCAACAAATGGTTGGAAGCCCCCTGACGAGTATTAGGTTTATAGGAGCATTGGGTTGACTACCAGCTCACCAAGAACTTTTTCGCCGACTGTCCTGGCCCCGTCTGTATGTACTCGAGCAGATCCTGGATTATTGTGGGTCAATGATGTCCTGCGTAACTGCGAAATCACGCACCTGGTGTTTTCGCATCTCCTGAGCTTCTATCGGGCTTTCCAGGTGTGACAGCCTTCAATGATACCATCGGTTCTACTTTACGTACAGGGGCGTGTTTGCTGCCCGCAGGTGCTCCAAATCGCAAGGTTTTCTCGGGTGAGTTATACATTCCGAAGACATCTGCCAGTGCCTCTTTTGTAGCAATAGTCACTGTGGGTTCGTAGTAGACTTTCTTCGAGGACGCCGCCGCACGTTGACCGGTACCACGATATTGGTCAGCTGAGGAGGCGGTTGAAGCATTGGATGGCGGAGGCCATTTCTTGCCCAGAAGTCCCATGGACCTCGCACGCACTTCATGTACACTGTATTCTGTTCCATCTTCGGTAAACAACATAGAGAGATGGAAACAGAGTTTCTCTGGTCGCCTATTGGTACCGGAAGAGGGCATGAGCATCACTGCATAGCGATCATGCCCATGCTTTTGGAACGAAGATGCCACGGCGTCGGTCGCGACGGAGGTGGGTGCTGCTAAGGTTGAGGTAGTGATTGTAGGTGTGTTAACCGAGGTTACTTTCTTGGTTACGTGAGGGTAGTTGTTGAAAGGGTGTTGTCTTAGAATTTGCACGGCTGTTGGCGCATCTTTCCAAGACGATGAGGGAACTGGACAAGAGGAGGGAGTAGATAGCGACTTGGGGTTGGAGGAACGCGACCGAAACTCTGCATAGCGTTTTTTCAAACGTTCAATAGGCCGTGCACGCTTCTGTATGCCGTGTCGATACACCATATCTGCATCCTGCCGTCTAGCAACCGTAAAGCAAAGCAGCTGCAATATCCGAGAGCCATAACTCACCTGTCAAATCTCTCTAGCGAAGCAGCATAATCCTCATACAGCTGAGCAGACATAGTGCCTATGTCATTCTGAAGTAGGTATTTGTATATCTGCGCTGGTGGTTCCTCCTGTTCGCAGTCGACATACTGGGCGTATGTTAACCAGATCTTCAGATACCGTTTATCGCCTTGGTACATTTGATCACCTTTGAACTGCCTCCCAGCCTCCTCGAGGAGCTCGACGAGTCCGGAATGCGGTATAGATTTCGGAGGGTAGTTGGCTAAGGTCCAATTTATGAGCTCTTCATAAAACGCGAGAGGGTCCTCTTCTGCTTCCAGTGCGATGTTCAGCCTGGCGCGACGTGCTTGGCGTTCCTTGTCTAGGAGAGCGAGTTCAGCTTCAGACATTACTGGTCCACGATTCGCGAGATTATCACAAGCGCATCCTAGCTTCAAGTTCAGGTGAGAATCTCGAGTAAAGTTGAGTTCGCAGCCGAGAGTTGCTGTGAACGCGTCGCTTCCACGTGCTTATCATGTGATCGCGACGAGCTGTTCTACAAGCCTGTTTTCTGAGTGACTATGGCGTCGTGGCCAGACGACGACCTGTGAAAGTTCGTTGCCAGATTTCCATGCATACAGTGCTGCGCAGCCTATCTATGAAACCATTCTCGTCTCTATCACAAACTCATGCCACCTCACCCTCACAGGCTCGCCTTCCTCGTTTGCCAGTGCCAGAACTGAAACGAACCTTGCAGCGGTACATAAAGTCTCTGCATCCCTTTCTTCAGGAAGATGAAGCGAAAGGCGGGCCAAACGCCAAGGGTGCAGTGGCGCTGCGGACGCAGTGGGCAGAGGATTTCGAGAAGGGGCTTGGTAGTATCTGCCAGAGCCGACTGCAAGGTACATTGATCACCATCCTATCTCGTCTTCAGCCATGCCTAGAAACATCTCAGCCCTGGACAAGGCTTCACCCAACAACTGGCTTGACGATAACATATGGCTCAAGAAGGTTTATCACGAATGGCGTGCACCACTGCTGGTGAACTCGAACTGGTGGCTAACCTTTATGAACGACCCTACTGTTCCCGCGGCCGTTCTCTCGGGCAAAGAAGAGAATTCCATTGGGAACACGGGCATAACTTCATGGCAGATTCGTAGGGCAACCTGGCTGGTCCACCGTCTACTAGATTTCAGAGAGCGGCTACAAAGGTCGGTATTCTGACATTCATTGCTTTCTCCATACTCATTGATGTACAGACAGCAAGTTTATCCAGAGACTACTAAAACTGGTATTGGACAACCGATGGCTACTGCAAACTCTACTGACCTGTTTCGCTCCTAGGAATCTGGCTTCAAACTTCCATCAACCGCTTATTCAATATATCTCGCTTACCTCGATCAGGATGCGATACATTCTCCTCGCTTCCTCCGAGCGATAGCCCCTTTGCTCGGTCACTTCTGGTTTCTGCACGAGACTGGTTCTACGCCGTCGAGGTCATTGACTCTGGTCACAACCCCATCGTGCCGCGTGAACTAGAGAAGCGACTGAACGCCGTAGTCTTGGACGTCAGCCATCGAATATCCATTGGAGAAGCTGCTGTCCCAATTTCGGTTCTCACTACAGACTGCAGGGACCGCTGGGCAGAGGTGAGTCGTCAACATCTAGCTATTTCGCATGAAGCTCTTATCTGTATGGGACACAGAATCAACAGCATCTGTTATCCCTCTCAACGTGCAATCGCGCAACACTCGAGGCAATCAATAACTCCTTGATTGCTCTCAGTCTCGACCATTATACATACCACCTATCTTCGCTGTCAGGAAATTCAGATTCTTCTATCCGTCTGAATAGTCAGGAAGAGGTAGATGCGCATCTACACAACATTCGCTCGTCTCATCCAACGCACCCTGGACGAAACCGGTGGTACGACAAGCCCTTCACATTCATTGTCGAGTCAAATACGAGAGCGGGCGCCATGGGCGAACATTCGATCGTCGATGCGCTTGCACCGAGTATAATGGCCGAATACGCGATAGTGGAAGGGATTGATCATGCGGAGTTCGATACTCTTAGCAGCGGAGCTCAGACTGGCGCGACGTATAATGCTGGGTGGAGACGTCTCGACTGGGTGGTTGACGATCACATACGCGACGAGTGCGTCGCTGCCGAAGCGCGAGCCCGAGCGATAGCGGAGGACTCTGATGACAGTGTCTTGTGGTTCAACGACTATGGGGCCGAGTGGGTGCAAGCGGAAGGTGAGTCCCGTTTCGCCATCGGATATGGGAGTTTGACTGAGCAACAAAAGCTAAGCTATCGCCCGATGGTTATGTACAGATGTGCCTGCAGTTGGCGTGGTACAGGACGCAAGGCTGTTTCACTGCGACATACGAAACTGCGTTAACTCGTCTCTTCCATAAAGGTCGAACCGAGACAATTCGAACTTTCAGTTCGGAAAGCCGTGCGTGGGTCCTCGCGATGGATGATCCTAGTACATTGGTGCGTAGCTTTCGAAGTTATGCAAACTGCGATGATCGTCGGCACTTATGTGGTATGCTTGCTAGGCTCTCACTCGATACAAGTTGCTACAAGCTGCCGTCGCGGCGCATTCGCACTTCACCCGAGCTGCCGCTACAGGACGAGGTATCGATCGACATCTTCTAGGGCTGCGGTGCATGCTGCAGCCCGGAGAGACTCATGAAATCTTCCAGGACGAGCTATACGCTCGTAGTCAGACCTGGAAGCTGAGTACAAGTGGTCTCAGCGCTGGACCTAGCTTCAGGGGAACAGGTTTTGGCTCACCCGAGCACGATGGCTACGGAATTAACTGTACGTACAGCATCTTCCTCACTCGTGGATGTGTGTGCTGATTGTTTTATAGATCTAGTGGGGCCGGATATGATCAAGTTTGGAATTGAGTCCAAACACTCATGTCCGCATACATCAACTAAGGAGTTCAAGCACACTGTGGCTTCAGCACTTCGGGATATGCAAAAATTATGCTCTTGTGCTATCTCCTCTCAGTTGTAGACTCATATGTACTTATCATTTCATGTTCCAAGAGTAATTCATCAGTTCAAAACTGTATAGACCAGAGTGCCGAAAGTTATGTGACAGAATTGAGAATCCCTAGAAGTTTCCAGCCTCTACATCATCCATGCTCAACCATGCATCATCTCCACATTCTGCTGCCATTCTCCCTACAAGAGAGTTAGAGCCTTTGCCATCTACAAGGAAGTTCCAACTAGTACAAATGAACATGCCTCTCTTGCAGCGAGTGAGCATGACATTGGTACGTCTCAGGTCTTTCAAAAAGCCCAGGTCCTTTGAGCGTACCACAGAGATGATGATGTAGTCATCCTCATTTCCTAATAAGAATTAGCACATATACCAGCAAGAATAGCTGTTTCTCATACCTTGAAATGAGTCAACATTGAAGCACTTATCCTGCCAACCAAGGCCTTCCTGCTTCAAGCAATTTTCAATTGCTGAGCGTTGAGCCTCGTATGGAGTGATAATCCGAAAGCTATCATTTTCTTCCTGGAGCTTGGCTGCTATTTTGATGACTGCAGCACACTCCAGTGGATTCTGAATTTCAAATAAGCAAATATAAATCACTAAGTAATAAAGTTCTTACCTCCCAGCTAGTTTTCCACTGCTTTTCTGCACCTTCTGCTACATCCACAAAGAAGCAGGCAGGGCCAGATGTAGGGTGTTCAGGATTTGAACGAAGCTGTCCATCATAGACAGCTGCTGATATGATATCACCAACATGTGGAGGCATGCGGTCTACCACAAAATTTCAGTCTTGAGATTGTAAAATGACTCTTGTAGTGCTTACATTGGATATCAAGGAAATTTGCTTTGTCACGAAGGTGAGATATTTCAAATATACTCTGCAGGTCAGGAATCTCATCCTGTCCATAAGGAGGCACTGAAAATAATCAACTTTCAAATGATGAAATAGGTAGATATAGATGAAACACGCACACTGCCGGTCATCACCAATGAAACATATTTTTTGCAAGGTCTTGGAAGATTCTAAAGGGGCAATATAGTCAGATACAGCTATTTGACTTGCCTCATCCACCACCATGATTTTCACAGGGATTTTGGAAGTGATCATATCAATTCGGGGATTAGAAAGCATGCTCAAGGTGCTAAGGATGACCTTTATCCCCTTGAGCTCACGAGAGGCCTTTTTGATGTCATCTGAGCGAACTGTGCGTGATGAGATTTGGTGATATAGATGCTCGTGCCTATATATTATCAGAAATACAAAATAGGTATTTACCAACCGTGAAACTCACCAGCCAAGATGGAAGTCCTTCGAGACAAGAAGCCTCCAGTCCTCAAATCCTATCTTGCCCAGTTTTTCTGCAATGTTCTTGACTGCAACATTTGACTGAGCAAGAAGCCAGATACCGCTCCAACCAGCATCCACAGCTGATTGCACAAATGCTCCAATAACAGTGGTTTTACCACTGCCAGGTGGACCTTGTATGACGGTAATACGGGAAGTGTTGGTGAGGGAAAGCATAGCCTCCACAGCAAGCTGCTGAGACTCATTGAGAGGATGCTGATAGCTGAGAGGCGGTGGAGTGTCGCTGACAGGAAAGGTTTCTTCAGGCCATATGACATCATCACTGTCAGGCCAAATGGTGCGGAGAAAGGGATTGTCAAACAGCGGAGAGGTTCTCTGCAAGACAGAGAGTATGGTAGCATCGCGGCGCTGCTCTGCTAAAGTCTGTGCGTCTGGATCAACTGAGGCCACAGCAATGATGGATTTGCCCTCAACAGCGCCGGCAGCTTTCAAAACACCCAAGCGGCCGGAGACATCACGGGTGCTCGCCTGTACCGTGTATTGTCCGCCATGTCGGTCTTCAACAGCAATCTCAATGCGGCCCTTGCAGCGACGTGTCTCAGCCTTCAAATACAAAAGATGAAATGATCAGACTTACATCTGTTGCTCGGAGCCGCGTTTGAAACCGCTCCGATGTGAGTTTGACCTTGGTGTCTATCGCGCTGATAGGTTTGACGTCGTGCGCAGTCTGCGTTGGTCGCTTCGAATCTAGGAGTTGACCTGTTTTCGTGAATTGGCCAAGTAATCGGAGTCGCTGCGTGAGTTGCAATCGATCGGTAAGTGAATGATAAAACAGATCGCTCGGACAACTTGACGCACATCTGCTGACATTGATCTTGTATTAATCCGCGGAACCTCTCCCAATCTCTCGCTCATATCCCCGAGGCTCGGAATGTACGCTGCTAGCCAGGCTCTCAACGCAAGACTGCGCGACGTCTCCAGCTTCGCAGGATCGCGTATGTCGGACGCAAACACGTCCCGGATATTATCGCGGTATATCTTCGCGGCCTGAGTCGACGCGGTCGCGAACTCCGTAGCGTCGACCGGGTCGCGCGGGTTCTTGCAGGTGCACCCGCTCTGTACGTCAACTCCTGCCTCAAGAAGGAGGCCGTGGTCGCAGTACAGACTGAGGGCGAGTGGCGCAAGATTAAACGCATGAAGGATTACATGAGAGCGGCAGAGGATAGAGTCCTGAAGGAGCTTTCGGGCAGCAACAACAGCGTCTTCGGTGGCCTTCGTTTTCGATCTGAACTGGATCAAGAGTATCGTAGAACCGACGGACACGGCCAGGGTGTTCAGGAGGCCAGAGGGAGTGTATCCTCCTGCAAGTCCGATGTTGACAGGATCTGCGACCACAGGTGCATCGCCAGAGTCGCCAACGGTCTTGACGGTGAAAAACGACGAGATATTCTCCTCTGATAATTCCGTCTCGAATAGCGAGGTGACAACGAGGGGTCGGGAATGGATATCAAGGAGATTTTGCTCAATGAACTGAGTTGACGGTGCCATGGTGGTTGAAGCTCGAAGACAAGAAACAATACCGGCGGTTACCAGTCTTAAGGATGAACGCGATAGCACCAACAGAGTAAGTCGTTCCCTTCTGCCAGTGCATGGCCCGAGACAATAAAAGGGCAGATCTCCCACGAAGATGATAAGAAATGATGCCCACCAGTAATACAGCAGCTGTCGTCTCGAAGGCATTGGTTCAGCAACAATGGTATTATACACTTCTATTTCATCTAGTCAAGCAGAAATATAGCGGGAAAGAATGACAGCCAGCTAATCTAGAAATTACCCGCCAAGATGTCTTGCAAGCTCAACCAAGCCGCACTGCCCCACTCCGCGCACAGGTCCCCGAGGAGAGTCGACGACGCTTTGCCATTGACAAATGTGCGGCTTGTGCAAATGATCATACCGCGTTTGCAGCGCGACAGCATGACGTTGCTGCGACGGCGATTGCTCAAGAATCCGACCTTCTCCGTACGTACGACTGAAATTATGATATAGTCCGCTTCGTTGCCTAGAACGAAGGGCCGTTGAGCATGGAGCATACGTGAATCAAAGACAGCGCACCTTGAAACGAGTCAACGTTGAAGCATCGATCTTCCCAGGGAATACCCGCGTTCTTGAGCAATGTCTCAATAAGAGAGCGCTGACCGTCGTACGGCGTGATCAAACGGTATGTCTTCCCCTCGCTGTGGTACCGCTTTGCAATGCGCACAGCGCAATTCGCTTCCTCGACATTCTAAACAGATGTATTGTCAGTTTTGCACGAACTAGGTGGGGTTGATGGTGAGCACACCTTGAAGCTGTGACCGGCCCGAGTTTCTGCGCCCTTCACCACGTCAACGAATTTGCAGCAAGAGAGATCGTGGATGTTGTGCTGCGACTTCAAGCGACTGGAGTATACACGTCCAGAGATGAAGTTGCCAATAGGCGTTGGCATGCGGTCTGCGCAGCATAGTGAGCTATGACAAGGGATCACAGCCGACATACGTACACTGTGTGTCGAGGAAAATGGCGTCTTTGCGGAAGTTTGCCATCTCAAAAATGCTTCGAAGAGTTCCCAGATCGTCTTGACCGAACGGAGCCACTGAAGAAAGGGAGTGAGCGATCAGATTCAGCAGCATTCTGCTAGAGGATCTCACGTTGCTTGTCGTCACCAATGAAGACCAGTTTTTTCACAGTCTGTGCAAATATAGTCAAGAGTGGTAGGTAGTCCCCGACTTCAATTTGGCTGGCCTCGTCCACGATGACCACGTTGACTGGTACAATCCGGGTAAACCCACAGCTGACGATGCGTGGGCTGGAGAACATGCTCAGCGAGCACAAAATTACCCGAGAACCCGCCAGCTTGGTAATAGTATCCGAGTCGTGGTGTGGAAACTGGTCGGAGCGGATGAGGTTCGAAGCGAGAACGTGGCCGTAAAGGTGTTCGTGCCTAATAATACTGCAATGTCAGAATACACAGTGGCAGGGGTTGCGAGCACTGCTTACCAGTCAAAGTGAAAATCGTGCGAAACAAGGAGCTTGAAGGCATGGAATCCCACTTCCACCAACTTCTCCGCCATGTTCTTCACGGCTACATTTGACTGGGCGACCAGCCACACACCGTGTTTCGTCATGTATGAAGGGATGGCGGCCATGCTCAACACGCTTGCCGCAACGACCGACGTTTTGCCAGCTCCAGGAGGGCCATGCACCATGGTGATCGCCTTAGCTGACTCGCCAGAAAGAATGTGTTTCACAGCTTTGCTTTGGGCGTCGTTGAGGGGACGATTGTAGTGAATAACGGGCTTCAAGGTGTGGTATGCACTACCGTCAACTTTGCTAACTCCAAGATAAATTCGGCAAGCCAGCGGTTGGAATAGGAAAGTGTTGGTTCGCTGCAAGGTTCCAAGAACTGCGGAAATACGTGAAAGCTCCGCATTGGTAGGATCTCCTGGGCCAATTGTGTACACATTTCGTATCTTTGCCATGGCGGCGTCCTGCGTACTGAGCGATAAATTGAGTACCGCGTTTTTGCCTCTAACATTGACCACCTTTCCCCTCGATTGAACGGGTTTGCGTCCCTTCATGGATGTCTCCACAACGATTTGCTGCAAGGTGACTGTCAGATATGACCTTCGTAGAAACTTACGCTGATTCTTGCCTGTCTTTCTCCCCTCCGCATTCGAGTTGTAAATCGTTCGAGCGTGACATTCAATTGTCCAGTTTCGCTGGAGAACTTTGCGCCGACGTCGTTCTTGATCTTGGTGGGCTTCAGTGCTTCCAGTTGGTCAGCATCTCGCACACACTTTGCCATAGCCATAAGTAGCTGGGAAGGAGAGGTTACACGCTGATCAAGACGACCAAATGCAGTACAAGGCTACTTACCTTTTCGTCCAACGACTTCGTGTCTATAGGAGAGACAGCCGAGATGCTTGTAGCGTAGGCACCGCCGACACTGATTCGCCCTGTGGCCCACGCGCGCAGCACAACAGCCCTCTCGTCCTTGTCTCCTCGAAGCCTCCTGTCGAAGACGTTGAGCACCGTCTGTCTGTCTACTTTCTGCTCGCCTCCTAAGAGGTGGAGAAGAAGGCTGATAGACCTTCGCGATGATTTCCGGGTCAGCAGGCTCTGAGCATCAATAAGACCAACAATCTTGAGCCCATAGTCAAAAAATAGGGCACAAGCAACTCTCTCCGCGTCCAGAGTGAGCTTCGTGTAGGAAGTATTACATAGAATCCTGTCTTGCAGGAGCTTCCTTGCGTCATGTGGCGCGCGCAATTTCGGCTTCTGCTTAGGCTTTCCAGATTGTGTCGAGAACAGTATGTGAAGGCAGCGCATGTTCGTCGACAATGCGAGGGCAGATAGGATGCTCTTGTGCCCGTATGATGCGGCGACGGCGACAACATCTGATGTGGCGGAGGACAAGAAAGCGTTGATGATACTTGCGTTGAGCTCTGCTTCGCGTAGCACGGTGACTTGAAGATCCCCGCGGAAGTCAAGAAACAGGTTCGGGCGCACCGAATACTCCCTCCTGCTCATCTTGTTCCAGTAGTTGGTGAAGCTCTCGGGGGGAGGTCCGCTGAATCAAGTTGGTCTTTATAAGTAGGGCGGAAATCACCGACACGAGGCGCTGTAGTGAGCTTCAAGACCCTAATATACGCATTGGCCATGGGACAAACGCAACGAGTGGCTTGCTAACGAGTGCAGTAGTCAAAGAACGCACTTCGGTCCTGTCACGGCAATTTTGCCTGCAGCCTGATTGCGGCATTTGATGAAGAGGCCCATTGTCTCAACCTGTGACAGATGGATTGAATTGCCACAAAGAATGAGGAGCTACTTACTGCTAGGGAGAAAGTGACGGCGTGCTGGTTTGTACTACGTGTAGTTCACTAGCATCACGAAACAACCAATGGGCGATGATTTGGCTATGATCATGGCTTATTAGCCGTGCGCATAGTCATGCCACCTTTTTGTGAGTCAACCAGTGGCAGCTCATTCGGCTGGATGGCCACCAGAGCTGTGCGTATGTAGACCTAAAGAATGAACGATATTCATTCAAATTCAGATGGAGGTAAAGAGACAACGAGTGCGGCCGCAGGCTAGCGCTGAAGCTCGTAATGTCACAGTGACATGACTACAGTGGTCACCGTAGTCACACACGCAGGCCTCCGTCAGCGCCTGTCAGCCTCCGTCTCCCTTGCGTCCACATCTCCTCCACTAATTCATAACTCTGTCAAGGACCTGGCAGATCAACTCGGCGTGGTATTTCAATGGCTACTCCAGTCATTATTGGCGTCAGTGCCATCGCTGCAGCTATAGCTGGACGCAGCCTGCTTCAGAGAGCCGGGAAGAAGGCGGCAGAGGAATGGGTCAAAGGAGGTTTCAAGGCGAAAATGGACAGGAGGGAAGCTATCGCCATCCTTGGGTTGAAGTGCGGACGCCTAGCTTTAGTCGTGCACCAGCACTACTGACCATCTATTTGGCACAACAGAGACGGCCCTCTGATACGAAACAAGTTGAAGGACGCGCACCGGCATATCATGCTTGCAAATCACCCAGATCGTGGCGGTTCACCATACCTTGCCAGTAAGATCAACGAGGCAAAGGATATGTTGGAAAAGACAGACGGAAGAGCAAGGTAACATGGGCACCTTCGTTCCGGTGTGTTCACTTGCTTTTTCACCTACTGTTCCATGGCTCATCATTTGCGCACAGGCATTAGCCCATGCTACACTCACATCTACATATTGTACTTTCATATAATTGTATCCCCTGCTCTCGTGCTCTCAACGCAAGGTTCTCACATATCCCGATTATAAGTGACGAGCAGCACTGCTGACTAAGCAGGTGTGATTTGTTCTCAACCCTCTCGATGTTGTCAGAAAGTACAGGCTCGGACTTGAGCCCCTCCAAGCTGGGAACAAAAGACCAGTAAGCTCGTCTCTCAAGGCTTTCTACAGTAATATCCAATCGTCTGTGTAGCTGGGACGATGTCTACTCGAGGGAGCTGGCTAATTTTGAGGAGATAGGCGACGAAGGCGAGATTTGGTACGCATGTTTGAATATCTCTCGTAGTATGCATCTCACACGTATTTAGGTTCGGAGGGGACAGCGTCGAGAAGATGGTTGCTTGGGTGCAAGACCACATAGCGAAGGAGCCATCACCCACCACCATCGAAATTGGCTCAGGCAACGGCACACTTCTCTTTGCTCTTCACGCCGCCGGGTATGACGCCGCACATCTTCTTGGCGTGGACTACAGCACCGATGCCGTGAGACTTGCACGAGCGATTGGTGCATCCAAAGGAGACGGAGCGAGTGCAGTCAGCTTCGAAGAATGTGATTTTTTACACGCCTATCCGCAGGGTCTACCAGGCACACAACATGCAGGACAGGAAGTGGTGACATGGGATCTTGTACTCGATAAAGGTACCTTCGATGCAATCGCCTTGGCTGAGAAGGATGACTCTGGCAAGACTCCCGCAGCTGATTATCCCCCACGAATCGGTTACATTGTAAATCCAGGAGGATATTTCTTGATTACTTGTGAGTAATATATAGACATGCAACCAAAACCGTTATGTGGTCTCACGCATAGTAGCGTGTAACTTCACAGAGGAAGAGCTCATCTCGAGATTTGCCTCGCCCGAAACTGGGTTGCAGTATCAGTATGTATTCAGTGATATGTCACCATATGCCCCTGAGCTAATTCCAGATGTACGAATCCGTAGTTCGAAAGTAGCCTGGCCGAAATTCTCATTTGGCGGGCAACAAGGGAACGTCTACTCGACGATCGCCTTCCAGAAGCCTGTATGATTCTCCTGATTTGCCTAACAAGCGTAGCGATAGTACAGGATCTGCGGCTGTGACTTAATCATATTGCTGCTATCACATCAATACCTGTGCGAAGCGTTTCTACTGCCACCTTCGTGGCCCAATTGATGAAGCCCGAAGAGTCCTCCTCGCCTCTGCTCTGCCTGAACGTGTGATCCAAAAAATAAGCCACACCAAGGGCAAGCGTCTCGACCTTTGTGGCCTTGATAAAAACCTCCTCCAGAGGCCCTCTGTTTCTCGAAAGAGGAAAGTCCTTGGGATTCAAGTTAAGTAGCGGCGTGGGTAGCTGGGTGTCGATAAGGAGATGCGCGAATAACTCGGTGAAGAATTGGTGCGTTTGCGGCTTCAAGTCAGTAAAATCGACAGGCTTCAAAACCGCATGTCAATAACGGGAATACAATCCTGATGCTGAACCAGACCTTGAGAATGGCCAAGGTGCACGCGTCTTTCGCAAGCCACCACGCATAGGCCCTAGCAACATTCCTTGAACGGGTGCTTGAGATTTTGCCTACTTCGAAGCTCGCAACATCGTCCTTTAGATTCTTCAGCACTGCCAGTCCGCCTACGTTTGATTCTCCCAGGTCGCGAAGGAAGTCCCACAGGCAGAATTGGAGTGTTACGATGTATGAATGAGAAGTTCTGCAGAGCTGCTGCGCGACGAAAGCATAGTAAGGGTTATAAGACTTCTCCTGTGTTGCGTTATTAGAGAATGTCAGTCACATTAGAGCTGCAGACGTACGTTGCCACAGCAGTGCAGAAGAACACGGATGATCTCTCGCTGCTGCACTTCTGTCAGCTTGAGCTGCGACAGACGTTCACAAGCGTCCACGTAATCCTATTTTCACACCTCAGTATCCTTCGCTCAGTGGAGAAAAAATAATCTTACCTCGCTGCTCATGAGGACAACAAAGATACTGCGGCGGATATCTGTGTTCATGCCTTGCTTCTTTGCCAGCTTGAGCAGAACGTTTTCAGCGGAGCTGGCTTGTGTGTTCGATTTCTGCCGTATCTCATCTTGTCGGTCGAGAAGCGGATCGCCGCCCCATGCAGCACCAACCAGCCACCATTTGCCCTTCGTCTCAGCTGAGTGCAGATCGGCCAGCCTGACGCGCAAAGGTTCGTGCGCCATCACTGCATTCAATTAGATGACTGATGCATTACAGTACGATATTTCTATACTCACAGTGACGTTTCTTGCTGAGACCTGAGAGGTACTTCTTCATACGCTCTACCGCATGAGCACCTTGGCCGCCAGCTGTGCCTTTCTTGAACTTGTTATTCTTCAAGTTCGTCAAAGTTTCGACCATGAACCTAGATCGTGAGCTGAACGGAGGGAGTCAGCGATGTGCGTGTATAATCATGGTAGATTGCACTCACCTCATTTCATGCTGGTTGGCAGGCAATTTTGAGTGCACGATCTCAACGATGTCCTTCAGCGCTGACGGATCATCCACTCTGAGCTGTTGACCAGAATCTACACAGCACATCCTAGTCAGCATATCGCGCAGATGCAATGAGAAGCACTGTACGCACTCCGTACTATCTTTAGCAACAATTCCACTTTAAACTCGGTAAGTTCACCGTCCAAAAGTCCTCGGATGATGTCATACACCAGTGAGCATGAAATGACCTGGAAGTTGTACAGCTCAGAGAGAAGTACGATCATGTTTGAACACTCCTTTCCTAGAATCTCGTCGCCAGCTGGATCAGCAGCAGAGTTCTGTAGCACGAGAAAATGCCGCTCGTATGATGCCACAACATTCTGAACGAAGTGAGCAGCTGGATGTCGTCACGTCAGCAAGTACTTCGCAGAATCTGCTAAGGACACTGACCAAATTCTACGCCAACCATCTTGTGTAGAGTTGCGATGAAGGCAGCGTGCAATACGACATAACTGTCGAGCAACATGGAGTGCGAGGAGATGCCATCAATGATCAGCGTCGTGATAGTCGAAGACACATCTGAACACAAGCTGAGTTGGACATGCCCCACGTCAGCCCTTCAGCGAAACTGGACTCACCGTGCCGCCGTTGATTTCTATATATCTCTTCCATGCTATCCAAAATGGTTGACATATTCTGCTCGCTCATCCTGTTGAGTAAACCCTTCAGCTGACGTGTGAGCTTTATCTGGCTCTCCGACTGCGTTTCATTCGCGGATTTGCGCATGTGAGGAGGAACATAGGCTACACCTATACCGTGATCAGAAGTCTGTAGGTTTGAGGGCCAGTCATATCTCACCAGAGAGAGGTGCCTTAGTAGAAGTTTCGCTTTCTGGAGGTTCCTTCTCTACGGCAGCGGTTGAATTTTCGCCAATACCTCCCCACTCATCTTCATCACTGTCACCTGCATGGTCGTCATCGCTATCCTCTGCAATCTCCTCTTCCTCTTGTTCGTCTGCATCCTTCTCATTTTCGCTCTCAGCGTACTCTTTCTCCTCCTCCTCCTCCTCCTCCTCTCCGCCAGCACTATGTTCGCCTTCAGTCCCCGACTTTTTCTGCAGCTCGTCATCTTCCTCAAGCCGTATTGTGGGCTATGATACCTAGTAAGATGTACTGTCATTCGAGTTTTGCGAAAACGGACCGACCTTCGAAGTCGAAAATATCGACGTCTCGATAGAATCAATGTCGGCCAAGAGGTCTGTTCAGTGTGTACCTATCAGAACATATCGGCTCAACATTATTCTAGACATACCGTCCAAGCCGTCATCCTCTATTCCCTTCCCGTACTTGGAGGTTCGAGCACCACCCTTCGCCCAGCCAAGTTTGGATTCCAGATATCGTATGTAAGCATCTTCTTGTTGCTCCTGCTGGGACTGAGGCGCTTTCGGCAATCCACCCGCATCGAGTCCTGACTTCTTGCGCGCAAGCTTCTCCAGAGCCGTTTCTGGCTTCGAGTGTGGCTCTTTGTTAGCTATGCGCTGTGGCTCATGAGACTCCTGCGATGAAGGTTTGAAGTGGTGCGTCTTATGCTTCGAAGGCTTCTGCCCCGTCTGCTTGGTTGACTCTTTTACCTCCGACAGCCTCGCTCGTTTGCGACTAGGTGAGTCGATATGTTCATCCTCAGCATGTCGTTTTGCATGATGGGGGTGACTAGAGCTAAAGAACTCTGCCTTTCGCTGCTTCTTTTGCTCTCGTTCCTGCTTGCGAACATCCTTACGGGAAAGTTTTTGTCGTCCGCCCTTCCGGTGACCATTGTTAGCTAGTTATGCGCTTGAGTTACAAGAGAATGAGATCATTCCAAGGTACTCAGTTACTTGCCTGATTCTGTGTCTAGCTCCTCAATTATTGAGCGCGGCAACGAAGGTCCTGGACGAGGGCGCATCGCACTTTCCACAAGTTTATTGCAACCGCCGATAAAGAAGTGATCGGCGGGATGTTTGGTTTTATTTGGAACACCCTTCTTGCGCACAACAACTTCTTTACTAACTACTACTAGTACTATGGCAAAATTATACTACTGTACCGTCTTCAATATATGTTCTCTGGTACAGCTCGATTCATAAATAGATAATTTGAAGGCGAACATGATCATTATTCCGTTCACTTCTTATGGTTCTCCAATCAAACCCGAAGTTCTACCTGTACCACACAGCACCGCCGATGTGAGCAATGATCGCATCGAATGCTGTATGACAAACGCACCTCCTCTATAACGTTCATCGAACGATGCTCTCTGGTATAGGTAGGCACATCGTTCGTAGCGTCCAAACATGAACCGAGCGACTCGGCCCCCTCAACGATGGAACTCGTACAAGACTCTTCGCTATTCCCAACAGCAGTGTCGTACAACATGTCTGCCATTGTGCTCATAGTATTTTTTCGAACAGCCGAATTGTCGCGGTGCGAAGAAAAGTGTATCACCCCGCTGAATTGAAGCTCTTCCTGCGAGGTGCGACTCCAGATATCATCGTACGGAGAGCGGTTGCTCAACGCACTGCGGAGGTTGAACATAATCCGGCATGATAGGACCGGTGTCAATCTGAGCAGTTAGAAGAACCTGATTTTCTCGAGATAAAGGTGCTCTTACAAGTATATGAACGTGGTCAAGTACTCTTCCTCCTAAATTCTGTCAGTTGGTTTGCAGCGCAAAGCGAACTGCAAGACGCACCCATAGCGAGAAAGTGATGATTTGAAAGACGTTCATGACGAGGAGAACACTAAAAAACCCCAGTCAGAAATCTGACAATGAAGGTGAGCGTGGAGTTTGTACTGACAGGAAGTATGCGGAACCTTGGATGTCGTTGAAGACATATGCTCAGCTGAGCTTCGTGTGTATCAAGGCACGGAGGTAACGTACCATCGCTCAAGACAGCTGTCGTTAAATAGACCTTCATCTTCAATGTCCTTGCCTCGAGCCATTGTGGAACCGTCGACGCCAGGATTGCAAGTACTACAATCGAATCGGAGGCGACCGACGATAGCCGGCATGCATAAACAACTAAGCTAGAGTTAGCTACCTATAGAAGGTAGATGAGTAAAGATATGACCTACATCTATGCTTTATTCAGCAATGAATGCGTCTAGTAGAGCGGAACAGACGAACATTCTCTCGAGCTCTGCGCTGACTGGGTTATCTATCAAGCAGGGATAGTACGAAGGCCCAATAAGTGCCGGCGTGCTGAGAATATACATGTACTGAGAGATGATCAGTTAATGTGCCAAGTCCCACAACGCTGGGCAGATGAAACATACTAGATTTACGCTGAATGGTACAAGGTTCAACAGTAGTACTAAACCACTTAACGGTTTGTATTTGCAGACTCGGAGTGCATATAATCGAAAGCAGGAAAAGACTGTAATGTAGTTCAGCGTCACACCGCACAGAAGAGCTATGAAAACACGTACAAGCAAAGCAAAGCATGAGTGATAATAAAATCACCTCTATGAATCGAGTGTTGACAGTACAGCTTGACCTACCACGTTCGAAGTGTCAAGCCAATGTATAGCTCCATATACACATTACCACGCACCTCTGTGAAAGGAATTATGTCAGCTCGCAACGCCATTAAGCAACGCAAGAACACTAGCCGTTGGAATAACGCCCGCGATGAAACCAACGACGCCATACAAAAGTCCGACGTATCGGTTAGCGAGGAAAAGGGCCGCGGCTGGAGCTGAATTCTTCCCTCTTTGGAGGAAGGAAGAAATAGCTTCTGCTTCTTGCAGGAACGTAATTGCGTACTCGTACACGGCCACAGCTGATGCACGATATGTCAGGGATAATGGTGAGCACTCAAACACGAACGTACCTAACAGAGCAACATTGATGTAGTTGTCGGTCCGGCTGCCAACCATAATATCTATTCAGTGAGACCCTATACCATGTGCATCTTGTGAAAACGTACATGGCTTGCAGAACTGCAATGTCAGCATCGCTGTAGTTGTTTGCTGAGGAGTTCGACATGTTCGGTGACGCAGGTTTCCTGTGGGTATGTGTTTACCGTGCTCGGAGTTTCAGCCTCGCATTTTATAGGCGGGAACTGTGTACGCCAGCGGCCCTCATAGCGTGTCCGGGACAAGCGGGAGCGCACTGCCATGATAGGTGTCACCAACATCAGCCACTAGAGCACATTCAGCATTGTGGCGGCAAACCTGTGTGTCATCATCTAAAGTACAAGGGGCTCACATGCGGGAGTCCTGATTTTCACTTTCAATCTAGCGCGGAGTATTCCCGTCGCCGCTTGAAGACCTGTTCCTGGAAAAATGGACACACGTTTGCCAGCGTAATCCCAATAATCAGCGCTCTTGCGTCAAGGGATGAGCTGCATAAGGAAGATCTTCGGGAACAGGAACACAATGATGGCAGATACAGCATGCTGGTCAGCGCTGCGCGAAGTAATACAAGGACAACGGCGGTGAAGAGAGTTCCAGTAAAGCCGAATGTCTAACATGTTTCATGATGCTGATCCCGGCGTTTTGTGAACATTAGACGAGCGTTTCCGCGTGTTCATGACATATGACGTTATTTAGTATGATACAATTTCTAGTTCACCTATCCATCTAGATGCGCGTCCACGAGCAGCGTTTGTGGTTAAAGCCAGTCCTGTATCTAAACCAGTCAAGTGATTAGCACGACCCCTGGTAATTCTCGAGGGGAAGGGTGAACCTCTTGTATCTCGTTGTCCTGCTTAGCTGAGGATGACATCTGGCTAAGGTCTGTTGACGAATCCGACGAATCGGCCTGCAAGGCGTTGAGACTTATGTCGGGGAAGCGAGCATCTTGAAGAGAAGGGGCTTTGCTCGGGCACCCTTCACTGCTGCTGCTCAAGTCGCTCGGTGAGGTTGTGATGTTGTCGAAAGCATCTAGATTAAGGTTGCCGAAACCCATCTCGTTGAATGAGGAGGCATTTGGCAGTTTCTTCTCGACAGCCTGCGATTCAAGATCATGTTGCGCGTCAAGTTGGTAGAGAAGATGGCTATCAAAGTCTTGATCGGCAGATTTGTTGTTGACTTGGCGAAGGTTGAGTATGAGCCGGCACGAGAGTACTGGGGTCAATCTTGACTGCAACGTTATGTCTGGCTCATGACGCGAATGATGAGGGCACTTACATGTAGATGAATGTTGTCAAGAATTCGGTTTCCTGACAACAATTTTGAGTGACATTATTGAATTACCAGTAACTACACTCACCCAAACCGCGAACGTGATCATCTGAAATATGTTCATGATCAGGAGAACGCTGTAGAAGATGTCAGCCTCGCGCGAGTATTTCTATATCGGGTACTAACCAGAAATATGCCGAGCCTGAAGTAAAGGCGTACGGTGAGGCCAAATACATGCAACGTGTGACTGATAACGCACCATCCTGTATCAAAGCGGTCGACAATGGTACAGCGATCTTCAATTTGCGTGCTTCAATCCAATTTGGAACGGTCTTCGCAAGAGTTAGAAGCAAGACCAAAGCGTCTGCGGCAATGGCGGACAGACGGCATGCGCGAACGACTACACATCAGTCAATCAATATGTTGCATGGTATTGGCTGATGATGAACATACACCTAAGTCGGGTAAGAGAACGTATTGATGATTGGAAGGGGCTACGTACTGTATTTCAAGAGCTGGGGCGAGCGGGTCAATTACTGCACAAGGCGAGAACGACGGCCCTATCGCCGCAGGCGTGTACCGAGTGAAAGCGTACTGTGACAATTTTTCAGAACCATCAAACAAAACGATTGCCGGTTGCGACGTACCAGATTAATGGTGAAAGGGACTAAATTCAGGAGGAAAACCAGAGCGGCTAGTAGTTGACACTTCCAGACTTGCAACGCATACACACGATACGCAGAAATCACTGGTAGAATTAAGGTTAGTGCTCGTTCAAGATGGCATAAAGAGACGTACGAGCAAAGCATAGTATGAGACCTAAAACAATCGCCTCTGTTAATCGAGTGACAGCAGTACACGTCGTCCTGTGATTATTCATATCCTCAGCGATGCGAAAAAAATCACTGGGTTGTAGAACCTACGTCTAGAAAAATGTGAGTCAGTTTCAAAATAAGCGCGAACAGCACAAAACCGCGTACCAGAGGCACTGTACCCGCTACAAAGCCAACAATACCATACAGGATGGCGAGGTATCGATTGGCAAGGAAGAGAATCGACGCGGCAATTGTATTCTTTCCCCGAGTCCCATAACACCATATCACTTCTATCTCCTGGCCGAATGTAATGACAACGTCATAAAGGACCACAACTACAGTGATCACCAGGATAAGCAATAGTTGAAGAATGCAGAAGTAATATACGTACACATTAACGCGATGTTTATGAAGTTGCCCACTTGACTGTGCAAGGTCAATTACCTGATAAAGTATGTGTGCTAATTTGACGTACATGGCTTGAAGGCCTGCGATATCTTCAGGAGTATAGCTGCTTGTTGAGTTGGACATGTCAGAAATGAGGGGTAGAGAAGTGGGGAAAGTCAGTGCGATGCGAGACTGAGTCTAGCCACCGTTAATCTAAGCATATTTAAGCGATTTTCCTTTCGCGTACACCGAGCTCGTCTCCCCCCTTACGTGCAAAATTTGCAAGTCGGCGATGGCGAGCAGGCGGGCAGACGCACAGCAATACTGAGGTGCATATCGCCACTCATGTCTGAATAACTCATGCTGTATCGTGTTTTGTTTCGCACCGAAGGGGGGATACACTGCCTGCGCGGGGTGAGGATTGGATTCTGTCGCGGCACAAGTGATGGTCGAACACTGCCTTTCGCGTCAGCGAGGGACATCAATTGAACGGCAGCACAATCTGATTACGTACATATATCACATCGATGCGCAACAGCAATCTATGAACGGTAGAGGCCTGTTGATTTCGCCGATGCTTGTTGCACTGCCTTCACTGTGTGTTGTGCTCACCACGAGGCAGGCGCTTATCATCTTGTAGGGTATAAACATTGGAGAAGTCAAGAATAGTGCATCGAGGACCGCAGGTACGCCACGGACTCAAGGAGTTGACGATCTCCGAAATTATACACAGCGAGACAGCAGGAAAGAAGAAACAGAGAACGCACAGAGTCTTGGATCAATGCATGCCACCACCCATCCCATATCCCTCCTCGCCCATACTCATCCCACGTCTAAGACCTCTCCTCGCATCAGGAGAACCCATGCCCATAGGCCCCATACCGCCCATTCCCCCCATAGGCATTCCCCCCATACCTCCCATGTCTCCCACAGGCATACCCATGCCACTCATGCGCATTGGCGATGGCATTCCGTGGTCACCATTGCCGTAGAATTGGGAAGGAGGTACTCTTGGCATATTGTTGAATCCCATCCCTTGAGGATTGTACGGACCCGGTTGTCTGGGGGAGAAATGCATAGAGCCCGAGCCTGCCGACATGGAGCTTGGGTTACGGCGCAGTTGTGGCGAAACTTCTGCGGTTATGTGCTCAGGAGGTGGCATGGCAGGACGCTGCTCTTTCTTCTCGGTTTCCTCAGCAGAAGCCTTACTCTCCTTCTCATGCTCTCGTAAGGGAGTCGGGTCGTAGTACAAGGTGGAATGTTCGTCGACGTGATACCTGGCTTGAAATATGAGAGGCTTGTGGAAGAGCATATGCGCATTACATACTGCTGTGTGCCAATGTCCCATTGCGGGCCACGATCCGCTCGAGCCGTCAACAGCAGAGAGTTCCACTCAGAAGCACTATCCTAGAGCAAGTCTGCATCCTAACTGCGAGCATGAGAAGTCGTCTGAGACATACTTACAATTGCCTGAGCGAATATACTGGTGGGGTCGTACGCTGTTTGGCGGATGTCCACCCGCTTCTTCTGCTTCTTTGCCAGTGATTCTACATGTGCAGTAAACGTCGGTCCTATTCTCTGGCTATTGTGTCGAGGCACCCGGACTTTTATATCGCGAGCCGGGGTTTTCGTAGGCGACATTGGAGATGGCTTTGTGAACAACCTGAGCAAGCGGGGCGCAGGGCGGGCAGGCGGGATCACGTGCTGCTTCACGGTCAGTTGACGCGAAATACACGCGACGAGCCGACGACGCGATTAATTACACGCTCCTTGCCCACTCTACTATGTTCGCTCCCTAGCTACCTGAGCTCACAAATATAACAAGTTTCTACTCCAGATTATTCAGCTTGGTATTCAACATCGCACTTTGCCTACTGTCGACGATGAACCGCAAAGCTCCTACACCAATCCGCTCGACGCCATCGTCCGCACCTTTGGAAGCTATGGTAGCCAAGCAGCAAGCACACATCGATGAACTAGTCATGCAGAATCGCACTTCGGAGCAAATTATCTTAAAACTCAAGGCCGAAATAGACATTGGAAAGCACCGACATGACAACAACCTGCAGCAGATCAAGCAACAGTTCGAACAGGAGCGAGCAGAATGGAAGCAGGCAGGTGACTCGCTGCAAAACCTGTGGCGTATTGCGTATCTGCGAATAGTAACCGCACTGGAGAAGGAAAAGGCAGATGGGCTCAAGACGAAGGAGGAGTTGCGCTTGGCGCGTTTAGCCAGGTTGCAGAGGGATTATCAGATTGGCATGTTTCAGGCGAAGGAGCTAGAGTCCGAGAATCAAATCGTGGACTTGCAGGATCATCTTGAGGATGCCCAATGGTCTCATGAACAGGAGCGGTTGAAGCGCGTTGAGCTGAAGATTCAGCTACAGGAGAGCTTAGGCGAATTACACGAGATGAGGAGCGAACGGAGTCAGCTTGAGGTACGTTCACAAACCTCTTTGATTAACCCAAGTCCAACTCAACTTCTCCCAGAAATCCCTTACCGGTCTGCGTTCTGAGCACACCGCTCTTATCGCGTCTTCGCACGCAAGTTCGAGCTCGTTGGAGCGTGTACATCTGCAGGTCGAAGGGCTTGAATCGAGTCTAGCGGAATTGCAAGAAAAGTACGCCGAGGAAGAGCGAAACAACTCTGATCTCCTTCGTCAGCTGGAGAAGTACAGGAACCTAGAGAAGCAAGAATACGAGGAGAGCAATAATTTGCGGAAGCAGAATATCGAGCTAGACACCGAGGTTCAGAATCTCAAAGAACAGGTTGAGCAGTACACGACACTTATTGAAGAGAGAGAGAACAAGTATCACAAACGTATGCAGGAATACAAGGAATCGTTGAAGGAACATGGGGTATGTGCAATTCCGTCAACGTATACATTCACATTGTTCCTCAATATGCACAGGATGCAATCAAAGATCGAGACGATGAACTTGAGCAGAAGGATACCGAAATTGCCAATTTAAAGCAAAGACTAGTTGACATCGCCGAAGAAGTGAAGGTCCTCGGTGCTCAGCTAGACAACGAACGGACGAAAACTCAAGTTGTGCCGAAGCAAACCAAGGTACAACACCATTCGTTTCGTTCATCGTAAGCGCTGCTCATCCTGTGTCTCAGAAGGCTGAACCTGCAGGCTCGAAAACTGCGTCGAAGCCGTTCAACGAAACACCTTCATCGCGGCCGAAGCCGAGGCCGGTGACTGGAATCAAGAAGCCCAAGATAACCGACGAGGGCTCCGACGAGTCTGAAATTGAGCAGCAAATAACAACTAAGAAGATGCCAGCGTCGGCGAGGCCAGAAGAAGATAGCGAGATCGAAGAAGTTGAGCAGCCAGTTGCAAAAAAATCGAAGAAAGCGTCTGCCCCAGAAAGTAGCCAAGCTAAAGCTGCACCAAAGAAAGCAAGGAAGAGACGCAGTCCAACGCCCGACGTCGAGTTCGTAGACGAAAGATCAGAGCCTGTTCCGCGCCCTGGGAAGCGGAAGGCTGCGGTCGTCGACATCGAGGATGATGAACCAACGCAGAAGAAAGCAAAGAAAGCATCAATGAAGGACAAGGCTGCGCCCAAAGCCAAGAAAGCTCCTCCCAAGGGCAAGTCGCGTGAAGTCATCCCAACTGATTCTGAGAGCGAGGAAGTAGAACCTGTTCACAAAAAGAAAAAGCGGAAAATCAATATCGGGAATATATTCCCTTCAGCGCAGGCTTCAACATTCGACTGGGGAACTTTACCTCAGGTGCGTACGTTCTCCAGTGTTGGGAATCATGATATGACCTATCTTATGACAGGGCGATGGAAGTCTCAACATTCCTACTCAACTTTCGCCTGTGAAAGAAGCGTTGCTTGCACCGTCGCGAGCAGGTGGTTCGGGTAGCACTGGCAGAACATTCGGAAGCATTGGCCGACGGTAGTCTATACTTGAGGCCAGTGCCATATCTTTACTACTTATTCTCCCTTGATTCGACGACTAGTACCTTCCACACCATATTCCAAGTATCAGCGATGTCTATGAATATAGCATAAGAGGCAGTATGAGACGCAGTACATAAAGCAGTAGTAAAACATATCGTAGTAGACAGCGGCTAATGCTCGGAAATGACCACAGGTACAGTTACAGATATCAACGAGGAAAACTTCCAAGCATGCATGACGGCGAGCTTGGGCCTTGTCAGGCTCACCAATGTGCGTTGCTTCAACCTCTCCTCGGCTGGCTGGTGAATTTACTTGCCATTTTTCTTATTCTTCTTTGCGGCTTTCTTATTGGAAGCTGCTGTCGCATTAGAAGCAGTGCGTGACATGTCCTCAGCAACAGGAGTGGCGGCGCCCTTGGCACCCTTCTTGCCTTTCTTCTTTGTCGGGGCCCAATCAAACTCGTCCTCCTCAACGTCGCCATCAGGTTTGTCCAACTGCTCTGCCAGCATCTTCTGCAAATCATCTGTGTCCACCGCAGCCTCGACGGCCTGCTCCCCGGTTTCAGTAGGCTCCGGACCTGCGGGTCCATCTGCAGGAGCTGCTGCTTCCACGTCATTCTCAACAGCGCTGCTGAACTCATCAGGAGCCTGCGAATGCTCTGCATTCTCACTATCGGCGCCTGTTGGTGGGTCAGCGGAAGCGACAGGCTCAGGCTTGGAAACATCGTCGCCTGCTGCTGCGTGCGGGGCTATGTGGGCATCGTCTGCAGGAGTCTCCTGTGCGGAGGAGTTTGGTTGAGCGCCAGCGTCCTCTAGGCCCTCCTCTCTATTCTTCTTCGCCTCCTTCGCCGCCTTTTTCCCGCTACGCTGCGCGCCCTTGGTCGCAGGTGTCCCCGGCGTCGATGGCTTGGAGGGAATGACCGGCTGGTCCGGATCTATACCTGCAGGAGGTAGATCCAGATGGAGAGGCGCCGCACTGTTGTGCGAGTCAAAGTCAAACGCGCCTGGCAGGCCCGAAGACGCCTGACTCTGCTGATTCTGCTGTTGTTCTTGCGAAGCACCCATACCAAACGCACTGGTGAGCGAGCTGATGCCCCAGGAGTTCGTGGCGGCTTTTGCTGAGGAGCCCCAGCCAAACCCTGGGATACCAAACTTCCCGCCGATGCCTCCTTGAGGGGTGGCGACCGACTCTCTCTTGCTACCTGGCCCAGACGACGGCGTCTTGGGTTGGTCCCACTGAGAGCCAGTCGTCAGGAATTCAGCGAAGCCTGCAGTCTCCGGCTTGGCTTCAGAGGCCCACAGGTCACCCAATCCACCAGGTGCAGCAGAGGAAGGAGCGGTTGTACGATGGTCATCGTTACCCCCAACACTCGTCAAAGGAGGAAGGTCGCGCGATGTAAAAGCGGGAGCTTCAGCATGATGAGTTGACTCCCTATGACTTGTTGGCTCAACAGGATTTTCAGGCTCGGGACGTGGTGGGATTACGGCATCATCATCTGGGTGACGCGACCTGGCCACTGGTTCAAAAGCAGCGACTGGAGGCGGCTCAGAGAAAGACACAGATGGTGGTGCTGGCGGCTCTGGCGTGACAGCCTGAGGTTCGGGCAAAGGCTCCGGATCAGGCCTCGGTGACGGTACTCGAGAGTTGGCTTTCGGAGTGTTTGCTTTCGGCGTCGGGACCGCCGAAGCAGCCTTCGAGGGACCAACAGGAGTGGCAGACTTGGGTGTAGGAGCCTTCGAGGGGGCCACACTCGCACCAGTTTTGGGAGTCGCTGCTGGAGTCGAGACCTTGGAAGACGCACCCCACGCTGGTGCTCTGGGGGTAGTTGCACCAGGAGTACCGACCTTGGGTGTGGCCACTGGTGTGGGTATTTTCGACGACGGAGCAGGTGTCTGGACCTTCGACTCGGTAGGGGGTGTCGGAGGCTTGGAAGCTGCCTCAACAGCGCTTGCGATGACTTCAGGTGGGGGTGGCACAGCTTCAGGTGGGATGGCCCTCGGAGTGACCATGCCTGAGGCTGGAATTGGTGTGCGAGATTTCGACGCAGGTGGGCTTGGTTGTTTTGAGACCACGGCAGGGAGTTCGGGTGCAGGCGCAGCCGGCGTGACATAATCAAGATCTTGCGCCACTGGTTGTGAGAGTGCCGACTCGAAGTACGATGCGGCTGCTCCGCGTGGTGAGTCTATTGGGGTGGCAAGCTTGGACGGAGCTGCGCTGGCGTTCACACTACCCTGACCCCAGACAGAGCTAAGAGCTTCTCCAAGCCTCGCGGTAGCGTTTGTTCGAGATGACATTTTGCTTTCGGCAGAGACATTCACGGACCGATCTCGTGAGGAGATTGGCGGAGGGGCGACGAGACTTTCTAATGGGACAGAACGGTCACGGTGCTTGCTTTTGTCTGTGGAGGAAGAGACCTTGTCCGCTGAAGAAGAGATTGATGTGCGACGGCTTTCGACCGGGCGCTCTGGCTCAGATCCACGAGAGCTATGTCCTGAGGGACGTCTGTCATAAGTTGGACGAGAAGAAGGGGATGACTGAGAAGTAGTCCTAGTGTGCGGTTCGCTAGGAGCTCGGGAGACGGAGGGGAAATCCACAGGTGGTCTATGAGAGGACTGCGCCACGCTACCTGAGCGTGAGACACTTCTCGAAACCGGCACCGAATCACGGGAGGGTGCCTTCGAGGTTGATGAGGAACGGTGGTTGTGCGAGGAACGCGAATGAGCAGACGATATAACATCGTCATCCGCTGAATCAAAGTCGTCCTCGTCCGCACGATGACCACTCTCATTGTACACGATAGAGGCTGGGCCACTGTGAAACGGTGAATATACAAATAAGCGAGGTGAGGAGTGGTGACTTACTAGCGAATTTTGTTCTGTGTACAAGCGAAAGAAACCATCAGCATACATGTCCGAATGCAGAATATAACAACAGACTGACGTTATCCGTCCACTTAATCCTAGCTCTGAACTCCGTCAAGCCAAAATGAATTTCGATGCTGAACACGATAGTCCAGTACATCTTGCCACCCTTTCCTTCCTTGGACTGGGCACTGCCAGCTAACGGCGACAAATCTGCACGGACGTAGCACAATGTCGAGAAGTTGTCTAATATAGGAAATGCTGTTAGACAGGACAAGCACTGTAAGCTATAGACAAACTTACCCGCGTTACGCATGATCCACTTCGGGATGACATCGCCACCTCTAAAACACCATATCTCGACCTCAAACACGGAGAGCGTGGACAGATTTGTGACTTCGGTACAGTACTTTCGGCTGAAGACTGTCGACTCTTTCACTTTCACCCCCTAATACACACATAAATGCTGTTGTATTCACAATACACGTGGATGAGGCTTACCCTAGCAAGGATGCAGTCGAACGCGTCCGGAAGCAACTTTGGACCGGAAGGCAACTCGAAGAGACGGTGCTTCCTGGCGACGTGGTCATCGTCGTTCGGATCGTAGTTCCGCAAGTACTCGACACCATACATGAACTTTGATACCCGAGCCGAGACATGGTGGTCACAATAAAAGCCAATGGCTCCGTCCGCAACGGCTTTTGACCTGGAGAGCGTCAAGGAATGAGAAGAGGATATCCGGATGAGAGGTAAATACGTACGTTTGACTATCTGGCCTGCTGACCGAGACTCCCAGCGGGGCAAGACGCTCCTGTAGCTGGCTGAACAACCAAGGGCTAGCAGCGAAACCACCCACAAGCCATACACTCTGCACCAAAACACTGAATCAACCATTTTTGAGCTGCTGCGCCATTACATGCTCACCTTCACTTGCCCCGAAGAAGCTTGGATCTGGGATTTGATTGAGGTAATAGCTGCCATGATTGACGGTTCAAACAACGCGGCCACTTCGGCTCTACGAATCATTCAATGTGGAGGTAGATGATGGTGTCGCGACATCTTCACTTACCCCGTCAACTTGAGCTGTCCACCACGAATACCCACGCTCATATCCCTATCAAGAGGTGAACCGAAAGGGACGAACTGCAATTCCTTGTTGTCGCGGAACAAACGCTTGGTAGTCTCATCGAACCTCTTCGCGATGTGATCGAGCGAGTCGGGACTGCCGTATTTCGAAGACTTGAGTTTTTCTGGAAGGGTGGCATAAGTGTGAGAGGTCGCAGGAGCGCATGTCGGAACATACCTTCGAAGAAAGTGCGCGCACGACGACTGACGAAGACAGAGCCCGCAAAAACACCTGTATAAGCTCGGTTAGTACCTGGACGTGCATAAAATGCCGAAAGGCTTACAGTCTGGCGGAGCGATCTCTTCTATCACGAGCGGCGCTGATGCTCGTATGGCGTACGAGCTGATATCTAGTGTGCCTCCGCCAGCGTCGGCAACAAGGAATCCATGACCAGATGGATTCTACAGCAAGTTTCAGCTATATATGCATTGAGACGACAATAATGACATACCGAAAGTACGTCGGCAGCCAGTCCATTGAGGACGCAAGCGTGCAAACTGGCCTCTCCTTCGGTGACGAACCGAATTCTTGCCTTGCCTTCATCAGTGTCCGGGATCAACCCACCGACTACAGCCGCCCTGCGCATCTTGGTCTGTTGAGCGCCCTCCCACCCATTGGGGTGACTGAGGACGAATTGCATGTCATTTTCGACCGCTCGCCACAAGGCATGACCGTTCGCGTGGGTATCGACTATGAAGGAGTGTGTACAGCGGAAGAGGTACGACAGAAAGTCGCCGAACGCGTCAACGGCGGTCTTGTTCCGTGGGAGAGTTGACAGGCGCATCCCGTTCATCTTGAGCTGCATTGTCTTTGGGCGGAGACGAAGCTTGAACCTGAGTGGGTCTGTGGTGAGTCTACGCGAGGATAGCAAGCTGCATGCACATACAGCTCCGTCTTGATCCATCCCTCATCTTCTGCTTGAGCAAGGACTGCTGCGCCGTCTGCTTCTGCACCAGCAGCCTTCATGTTTCCGTGGGTATCATAATACATTATTGAGGGTATCTTAGAGTTGCCTGCTACATGTTCCTGTCCTGGAAATCTAGCATACGATCTTCATTACTTGCTGCGCTGTAAATACATAATACCAGCCTACCTAGTCACGCCGTGGATCTTGGGGACCTCTCCCGGTTCTAGAATGGCGTACGACACACCACTGAAGGTGGTTCCGATGTCAAGTGCGAGGACGAGACTACGAGTCTGCCCTGTGTAGGGTTTCCTGGTGCCCAAGCCCAGTCCGGGCTTCATGTTTGGTGTCTGTACGGGCGATATGAGTGGGAGGATGTCGTCAGAGTCGTGAGCAGGCGACTGGGGCGTTGCGGGTCCTCGAGCTAGAGGTGGACACGGTGAAGATGTGAAGTGTGCGACAATGAACCGCTGGCGGGGGTCTATTCTGTATCGCACGCTGATGATATGTGAAGATAATAGGCGAGCATTGGCGGCAGGTGGACACGAGGCGTTGGCTTTTGGCTGTCTCCTTCCTTCAGCCCAAAGAGTCTGTCCACAGGGCGCCCGCAATGGGAAACAGTGGAAAACGAGCGCTTACACGAACACGTGGTCTGAAAACGCAGTCGCGGGGTGCATTGTCTCTCTTGTCTCTGCCGTCGCCCACAGTCGTCCCACATTCATTGCAGCGAGGATCGCCGACATTATCTGACAATTCGCATTGTTTCTGACCCGAGGTTCAACCTTGCCTGCATTGAAGAGAAGCCCTTGGTCAGGATACGATAATCCTACAATCCGGAAAGACAACGCGTGATGGGCGTGTTCGCCAGGGTGCGAAAAGCCAAACAGATATCCATACGCAATGGGTCTCTCATAGCCTTTGTCATTCAACTTGGCGTGTTGCTCACAAGGAACAGCGATGACGACTGCTTGTGCCGTAATTGATGTTACACGCAAGTCTTCATGAGGCGATGAAGGGACGGAGGTATCACAAAATTTCAACTGGTGAGTTCATTTCCATGCATCCAGTACGCGTTTTGAGATGTAGCGTCTCACAGGCTTGACACATCCCCTAGATGAGGCAGCTATCTAGCGCAGCGTATATCTGCTCGGGGCTGCTTCTGGTCCACAACATCTATACCTCTATATGCAACGCAAATCTAGGCCTATTGGCTACCGTCGCAGACCGTCGTCGTCCCTATTATCCTCGTACGTTCTTTTCTACTCGCACCGTTCTCCGATTCGGCCAAATGGTCTCCGCCGCTCCTTCACTCTCTTTGAGCACTTTGATCGGTCTCGCCCTGCTAGGAATTCTTCCGAGTTTCTCGAGTGACTGACTTTGCGGCTGGCAACTGTGCTCGTCGATGTGTTCGCACAACAACGGTCCAGGTGTGGCAAAGTAGGAATGGGAAGCGTTCTGCCACGTAAACAGGGCATCCGATTACGACTATGGCTGTAGTCCCATGGCCTCAGTAAAACAGTATCGAAGGGGCGAATTGTGTTCAGGTGCCAAAGATCTAGACGAAGTGGTTCCCAAAATAGTAGGCTCTTGATATATATTCAGGCTCCGGCCTAATTGCAACGGCCGCCCCCTACAACTTACTTACTGCTGTACTTGTCTCCTGCAACTGTCCATCGTTGTTTTACTACTCGCACAAGCTCTGTGTGACCTGGCTGTGGACAGAGATTGTTACTTTGAGATCGTCGTCAACTGCAGCCTGCGTTGTCGTTTACCCACACGTGTTGCAGGTGAGGACTTGGGCTGATCAACGCGTTTATCCCCATTGTAGCCTCTGGGACGGAGCAGAGACCTGTGGACCCTCTGCCGTACTTGTTTCACCCAGCAGCTCAAGACTGTCGCGCGACCTGTGACTGACTCGTGCGTCCCAAACTAGGTTTGGCAGATCTTGCAGCACTCCTCCCTTTCCGTCACAGCCATAGTCACTTTCTCCCACTCCGTAGTATATACCACAAAGATAAAGTGCCGTTGCGCAGGTATTGTCCCCTTCCCGGTTTCTTTCACCTCCTCAGTTCACAAGGACAATGCGTATCCAGGTTCCACCACACGCGCAACGCAGTACCGTCGAGTACTTCTCCTATCGCGAGTCGTTCGACCTCGGTGGTCAGAGCAGTAACAGCAGCAGCCCAACTCTGCTATCTGACTTCCCGCTTACACCACTTGTGGATCCCATTACTCGTCTCACGCGAGAGTGCAGCGCCCTCCGCCTCCGCCTTGCTACCGCAGAACGCGCTGTCAAAGAACAATCTCCCATAGCGCCTGCCTCCGACGCTGGTACACGTGCACCTCCTTCGTCTGCCCGCACACCCCCAACCCTTGGCTTCCCCCTCGAGATCCACTCCAGTCAATCAGACTACCACAGTGCTGTTTCTACGACCACAGTCACATACTCCCTCAGCACTCGTACGCAGGCAAACCCACACCCCCAATCCCGTCCAAAACAAAAGCACGACATCCGTCAACCACCCCTCCAGCAGCAGCCACAGCAGCAATCTGCTCGGCAGCCACAACAGTCCCACTCACGCTCTCCCCGCCCCCGTCGTCGCAAACTGGATCACAATCAGCATAACCAGCAGCTCCAGAACCAGACCTCGCAGGCACAGTCCCAACAGCACCGTGAACGCATTCGTAGGGTACCGCCTCCCCAGCCCCAGCAGCAGCAGGAGCGAAAGCCCTCGCCGGGCGGCGATTCTCCGCGGAACCCGCACGCAAAACAGAATGAGCGGTGCAAGCAGCTTGAACGCTCCTTGCGTGACGTGCAGGAGCTTCTGCGGGCTCGCGACCGAGAGATCGAGATCTTGACAAAGGAGAGAGATAGGCTCCTTTCGGAGCGTGAGCACGATAGGAAGTTGGAGAAGGAACGCGAGCAGCTTCGTGAGCGGGAGAGGAGCTTGGAAAAGGAACGAGAGCGGGCAAGAGATAGAGAGAGGGAGAGAGAACGAGAACGAGAGAGGCAGCGTGAGCGCGAGAGGGAGAGAGAGCGTGAGAAGGAGCGCGAGCGCGAGAAAGAGAGGGAGCGCGAACGTGAACGGGAACGTGAAAGAGAACGTGAGAAAGCACTCTCCGAACGCAGCTTCCGTAGGTCGCGCTCGCAGGCCCCTTCTTCGATGGTCCAGTCTACCTACTCTTTTATGAGCGTCGACTCGGAACATCTAGCTCAACTTCGCAGCCTTGACGTCTTCATGACAAAAACCGACGGATGGTCTGGCGCGCAGGTTATTCAGGCAGTGGAGGACCTGAATGCGGAGATCACTCACTTCGCAGCCTCCGCCACGGAGACTTGCGTATTCGAACGACGAGCGCCACCTCCGCCTCCATCTCGCTCCCGAAGCAGGTCAAGCATCGATGCGAAGACCACCGCAGTGTCGTCGATGAGCACCAGCGAGGCGATGGAACTCGCACCCTGGCTTGGTCCTGGGATGGCGAAGATCCTATCCACGCACGATCACACTCAAGACCCTCTGTTGGTTCAACTCGCCTTGCAGGCAAGCGTAGCGACGTGCTGTGCACGTTCATTATCACTCTTTTGCGTTGGCTTTCCATCGAAGCTCGATGGCTTGCTATCTCGCGTTTTCTCGCACATGCAGGTCGCTGGTGAGCAACAACAACCATTGTTTCCACTGTAAATACCTCTTTTGCTGACTTGAACGAACTCAGAACCACAGCCTACCTCTTCCCGCTGGCGTGCCCTCACCCACCGCTCAATCCGCATGCTCTACCCCGGCCTCGAGGAATACGCCATCTCAGAGCTTGTCACCACTATGCTCCGCTGGTCCGCGTCCGTCTTCACCATCTCTGGCTGTAGCTCTCCTCCCGTGGACGGCAAGGATAAGGACCCCGTCCCTGCCAACCTCCGTGCACAGCTGCGCCGAATTGCCGAGGCGGTGTACAAGCTCGCAAAAGTCTCCCGCGAGGAGATACTATCCACGAGTTTCGAGGTTGTGCTCGTTGAGAGCGGGAACGCCTTTGAGAGTGTGGATATGTCAAATGCGTTCCAGGAGTTTCAGACTGGGGCGGCGCACGCGCCGATTGGGAGTGATCGTGTGTTGTGTACGACTGAGCTTGGGTTGAAGTGTGTGACGAGGAACGGGAAGAGCGTACAGCCATCGGAGGTGGGAGGTGAACGGGAGAGCGAGGTCTTTGAGACGAGGGTGTTGTTGCAACCCAAGGTCGTGCTGGATTCGGCTGCGGATGCATTGCAGCAGTAGGACTTGGGAGTTTTACAGTACAGTTGGATATGAATCATGCTAGTCGTAGATTATTTATGGGATACCCCACATGTACATGTAGCAAACGCGCGCACGCTCACTCCCGTAGTCGATAATGGAAATACTGGATCCCGTTAATGTTATCAGGCATGATTTCGGAGGTGAAAGTGGTATACATGCATGCCTAATACTGTGTAGGAACGTACGGTCCCGGTGGCTGCAAAACCAAAGACATGATTCAGCAGATCAACAATGTATCAATTCGAAACATACCTGCTGCGGCGTATGCGGCAAACTCCCACTGTACCCACCCTGGCTCGACATTTGACTTGCACCACCACCGCTAAAGCTACTTTGAGCACCACCACCGCCTACAAACGGCACCTGTTGCTCTGCACCATACTGCGCCTCCTCGGACCCAGCGTTCGGCTTCTTCTTCCCCCTCCTCGCCTTCCGCTTCATCCACGCCCATATCCCGCCCAGGAACCCGAGAAAGCCAGACACGGAGCCGACGACGGCGCCGACGATGGTTTTGACGGATATTTTGCTCGTCTTGGGGACTTTGAAGGTCGTGGCTGGGGAGCCGAAGCCGGAGTCGGAGCCGGAGCCGGTGTCGAAGGTGGGCACTGGGATTGAGTAAGTTGGGAAGGAGTAGGAGGGGAAGGAATAGGAGTAGGAAGGGAAGGAGTATGAGTAGGTTGGGAAGGAGTATGAGTAGGTTGGGAAGGAGTATGAGTAGGTTGGGAAGGAGTAGGTAGGAAATGAGTAGGTCGGGAAAGAGTAAGTTGGGAATGAGTAAGTTGGAAATGAGTAGGTAGGGAAAGAGTAGGTTGGTGAGAAGGCAGAGAAAGTGGGGGAGCTGAATGTGATGACTGGAGACACGCCCGACGTTGTAGCAACGACGTTTCCGGTGGTGAGAGGTTGGCGAGGGTTCACACGCACTACTTGATCTTCGCCGGGGATATCAGCCGGATCCCAGATATCCTTCACGGTGACGTTGTGAAAGGCCCATGAAGGTAGAACTGTGTCTTCGGGAATCCGCCCTGGGAAACTACAAAGACGAGATTAGGTCCCATATGCGTATGTTTTTTCTCGACAATACCAACGTACCGTCCTATCGTTGTGCTGGAACAGCTCGAGCTCCACGATGACCACCTACCACCAAATAAACTTTGATTACGGATGAATCAAGTTGCAATAGGACGACTGACCGAAGTACAGGACTGTTCCTGCAGGCGGCACAGGCACTGACGAGCGAGTAGAATACAGTGTTGCACACGCAGTGAGACTCTAACTCAGGCTGGATGCCAAGGCTGGACAGAGATTCGAGAGCGGGTCCTGAAGCAAAGCCAGCTGCCTAATGGTCAGGTTCCATTGCTAAATAGAATAAAACGCAGGAGCATGTACGCACGAGCATCGCCATGTACATGACACGCTGATGCTAACCTGACAGCCAAGCCGCACGGGTCATCTTGGTGTTGCTGGTTCAGTGTATAGGCAGTCAGCACACGTCGATTGGCGGCATACGCGAGCGCAATGTACACTTGCTCACCATGCCATTCTGCAACTCCGCGTGGGATGAACATGTCCGCAGGTTCGCGTTATTGTGGACGGTGTTTAGAGATGCGGCGTCACCACTTCCCACTAGCGTACCGAGCTGGAGCCCGACAAGGACGACGAGGGCCTGAGGAAGCACCCACATCTGCAGTGAGTCAGTTGCATGAACTCTGACGAAGGGGAGGAGGACTCGGAGCGTGTTGCACTAGACATTATGAGCCATTTATCGCCTCTGCGCTATCAATCTCTGCACCGTGTTTGTCGTGTTCAACTGTCGCACAGCACGCGCTTGTCACGCGCGAACCATGTTCAGACTTGTTGTGCCTGGAACTTGGTATCGCTGCAACGGAGAAGTATATAAATTAAATACAACAATTGCAATGCATGTACGTTACAGAGCAATAAATTGAGTTATCCGAGGCACATGCTATGCAGTGAGCACCAAGTTCTCCGGTGGGATCTGCGGGAACGCCAAGAGCCCGTACGAAGCTGTACTTTGACATATCAGCTTGATAGTATGTATTTACACATTAACTCGCACGGTGCAAGTCTGTCAAACACAGCCGAGCACTGGACGTGAATGCAAACGCTCTGCGACATTCGTCCCGCTTCAGGGGCCTAGAACTGAGTAGGTGCATACCCATTCGACACCTCTGCCGAGCCTGGATGCGCCGTCGAAACAGGAGACGAAGGACCGTGAGCACTGGAAAGTGTGGGCGTATGTCCCTGAGGAGGAGGAGGAGATGGAGAGGCATAACCCATCATCATCGCATCAGGGAACGTCGATGGGTCATCTGGGTTCTACACAGTGTTTGCAGCTCTCGTCAGACAGATGCAACACGCAGACAAATCATCGGTACTCACGTAAGGTCTCATAGAGATACGATTCGCATGCAACGCCGGCATCTGAGCAAGCTGCTGTTGCTGCTGCTGCTGGTAGTACTGACCGCCACTTGACAACGGAGACGGCGTGTTCAAGTTGAACGCCGGCTTCTCGCCGTCGGGTGTATCTGTCGACCCAGGGTCCACATTGGCGAATGGTGTGGTAGTAGCAGAGACAGGCGTGTTCGCAGCGCGGTTCTTTCTATGCCTCATCCAGAGCCACACGCCGATGAGTATGAGCGCGAGACCACCGACACCACCCACGACGCCACCCACGATGGCACCAGTGTTGCTAGTCTTCTTTTTGTCACTCACAGGCGAGATGCTAGTCTCAGAGGAGGCAGGCGCGGATACAGGCGACGTGCCCGAGGGAGTCGAAGTCGAAGTGACACCGACGTCTGGCTTGTTCTCTTCGGCGAGCTGTTGCGCGGCGGAGACGCTGAAGTTGTTGGCGAAATTGGTTACGTCGATGTAGGCCCACTGCGGGACTGTGACAACTGATGGGATGGACTCGGGGAATCTGGGTTCGGCATGCAAGAGATTTGAGTAGTTCTTCTTTCAAACTGCAAACGGGGGTACCCACTGTGCGACTTCCACCACAAGGCAATTCTCCTTCCACAGAGTCCACCTGCATGATGGCATGCAATGTAAGTGCCGTCGTACATGGTGGAAGAGAAGGTTCGGACGTACGAGGTATATCCTTGACCCTGGCACAGCCCGCACCCAGCCAGCAGCGAGTACACGACAGTAGAACACGTACAGTTGGTGGGCGCCAGATGTAATGCTGAAGGCGGGGCGTAGTAGTCGACGAACCCAGGGTTGTCCTCCAACGGCAGAACAATCGAGGCTACGTGTTTTTCTTAGTCTGTAGTCCTTGCCTGTACGACACAAGGAGGAACGCACTTGTTGGGACAGTCAGGCATTGGCCGATGAGGTACGCGGCGACGAGGCAAGGCGACTGCCCTTCGTCATTAGACATCTGCGGGCAAAGTGAGCATTAGTATCAGCGTTGCGATAAAAAGTGTGCATCCTTCATCGCGGACGTACCCAACTGTACCCCGACTTGCATGTTACGGCGGACGACTGGGCCGACGCGTGCTGAGGCGCGAACGCCAAGAACGGAACGACTACGGCGGCCGCGGTGAGTAGGAGAGCGGTCGTCTGCATCATCATGCTGGGCGACGTGTCGAGAAAAGACGGGTTGAGCAATTCCCCTCGAAATATATCATTTTAGGACGACCGGCTGAGGCGGTTCGACTACACGCCGATTCCTGGCTTTTCAAAAGGCTGTGGTTTGAACTGGTTGGCATGGTTCGACCTGTGGGCAGGACATGCTAGCTGGCGTGCCTAGATCACATATATTAAGGTTCTGTCGATAGTAGACGCCTGTACTCGTTGGATTCAGACTGGCACGAGGAGGGACACACACCGACTAATCGACGCAATCCGATGGATGCTGTGCAGTGCACCTGTGCAACGAATATGCCCAAATCTGGATTAAATGTATTGTTCCCCGACGTGTTCGTGAGGCTGTCGTAATTCTCATTCTGCAACCATCGATTGTTTGCTGCGAATGAGACGCAGGAGGGATTGTTATTACTTTGTGTAAGTTGAAGAGGGATCGTAAAGTCCATCCACCAACGTGGGGGAAAAAAATCCAGTCAAAGTTCCTGCCTGCAAAAGCCCCCATGCCCACGACGTGATCCACACTTGGTCCACACTGACTCATGCGTGATGCCCCAAAATCCCAAATTTCCGATGCCCGGAAAACACGCAGCTAAACCTCTGCAACGCCAGTATACCGCCCAGGCGTGTGCTCAAACGGCGAACCCGGTTGCTGGTGCGCCGCAGAATGCGACGACGCGTACCCGCCCTGGGTGCCAGGTGCAGCGTCAGAAGCTCCAGGGAACGTCGACGGATCGTCAGGGTTGTACAAGGGCGCGGTATACGTCGAAGGACTCGTTGGAGAGAATGTGGGTACACCGGTGTACTCGGCCTGTTGATGCTGAAACACTTTCGGCTCATGTTCTTGGGCGTAGCCAGTGCCTGAGCCTGCGAACGGAGCGCTAGCATCGGTCTTGGCGGCATTTTTCTTTCGCTGACGAATCATGAAATATGCGGCAATCCCGCAAAGGATGGCAGCACCGCCGAGGCCGCCGACGACTCCGCCAACGATGGCACCGACGTTACTGCTCTTGTGCGACGATGAAGACGACGAAGTGTTGCCGGTGCTGGAGCCTGTGGGACTAGCAGGGGCGTTGTTGGAGGCACCCGCGGAAGCGGAAGGTATAAAGCTGGAAGAAGAAGACGTGGGTGGTGCCACTGCTGGTGATGACTCTGCCGGATCCGTGGCTGCAATTGCCTTGGCAGCGGTGGCATTAAACGCGTCGGGCTCGACCACGTCAATGAACGCCCAGGAAGGAATGCTCGTGCCAGGAGGAATGGGAACATCAGACGGCCAACTGATAGGATCTTAAGGTGACTGAAGTCGAACAGTGGATTGGATGAATACATACCCGATATAAACGGCGGTACAATTCGTGTCCCATGCAGACCACCTAAGAACGAGTCAACAACAACATTTTGGGTCCAAATGCGTTAGATGGCGTACGGGAGGTTGTCACGATCCTGGCAGCCTGCACAAGCACCAATCATGGAGTAGAAGACGGTGCTACATTGGCAAGGCGTCGCTGTGTCGAGCGTAGGTGGACGATAGTGGAAGTCTGCCGGGAGGGAATACACGTATGCATCTAGACGAGCGCACCAATATCGACGCTAAGCAAAAGTGTTGTGACACGAACTCAAGGGACGTACCTTGGGGATCATTAAGACACGCTCCGTTGAGATAGGCTGCTTGTAGACAGGGACTTTGCCCTCTCGAGTTGGTTGCCTGAACGAGACAAAACGCGTTCAACGTTCCATGGGAAAAGGGATAAAGAGGGAAGATTACGCACCCAAGAGAATGCAGCGTCACATGTCACGTTGGTGCCTTGAGCGGAGACGGTGTACGCGTGAAGAGCGACCACGGTCAAGACAGCGAGGAGAGAGGACATGGCGGTGAGCAGAGCAGAGACTCGGAAAAGACGGGACTTGCACGGTGCAGTTCATCATATGCATATGTAGTCTAATGATTATAAGGGGCAGCCGGAAGGCGTCTGAGGCGTCCATCAAGATGGCTGTCCGCCTCGGTTCACGAGTGGGCGTGCGGTTTTCGCCCGGACGAACTAGTTGGTGCTCTATAATAATTTTACCCTTTTGTTGTAGTACATAATCTGCGGTCAGGGCGGAGACACTCGCGAGAGGCTGTTCGTGGCGACGCACGGGAGGAATGAGGCTGCAGCCCCTTGAACAGCTATGCGGCCCTCCCGCTTGCAGCTGTGTATACGACTCTGCACAGATTTTTGTAGTCATGGGACAAGTCTGGGAGATGAAAGCAATCGTCAGTAAGTAAAGAGTCTTTATTACTGGGGAATCACGTGCAACAGTGCTTGCGAAATTGGTGGACGCAATCGATGTGCACCTCCCCACCAACACTCTTCAGTGGAACATAACCATGTACCCGCCAATCGAGCCGTTGGTTAAGGATACTCTGAAGGTGTCCGATCTGCATACGTTATAGTATGTGGTACACGCTTCTTGTGTTCCGTCGCGTGTTGAGCTCAACTTTAGCTACGAGGTCTGCGGGAACCCTAATGGAACTCCAGGTACGTGCACCCGTTGTATGACCCCATATACCGCTCACCAGACCATCTGCAGTCATCTTTCTTCACGGTGGGCAATCATCTGTTGATAGCAGGTCGATCCTCTGGGTGACCGTGTTCTGTAGGCGGTCCTGGTGGCGGTTTCGATGCCAAGGATCGTCAGTTCTTTGATCCTTCAAAATACAAGGTACGCAAGCACGGGTTTGGCACCCAGGTTGTCCTTTGAAGCCTCACCGTCACTCGCGCAGATTGTGCTGATGGACCAACGCGGTGCTGGAAAGTCTACCCCGTCGGTTGCTCGATGCTACGCCTGGTGATACCTCCTTACCGTCTTGTGGTTCGCATTGTAGGAGCGCGTCTTTGGAGAATAACACAACATGGGACCTCGTAAAGGATATCGAAAAGCTGCGTACCCATCTGCAGATTGACAAATGGCATGTCTTTGGGGGCTCTTGGGTAGATGCTACTTCTCGCGAAGTGTCGCTCTGATGCTGATTAGTATGGCCATCGCAGGGGTCGACTCTGTCGCTCGTGTACGCACAGGTATGCAATTCCCTGCAGTAGACATGTTGTCTCCGACATAAATCTCTTGTCAGTCGCATCCAGATCGTGTGAAAAGTCTTGTCCTTCGGTACGAGCGGATCCTACAATACCTTTATGATACAATGACACTCATACTATGCAACAGTGGTATTTTTACGCTTCGCAAGAGGTATGTGCAACGCAGGCCCTTGCTTTCGATTGTCAGCACACTAACTTTGCGACAGTGAATTGCGTTTCTTCTACCAAGAGGGTACATCGCATCTGTTCCCAGAAGCATGGTAAAACAAACTTGCTGATTAGATGCGCTTGGTCTTACATTCAATCACATAGGGATGAGTATCTGGCTCCCATACCCGAGCCAGAACGCGGAGACTTGATTCTCGCATATCATGCACAGCTCACGTCGGCAGACGAGGAGACAAGGGTCCGCGCTGCGAAGGCGTGGGCTCGCTGGGAGTGAGTGATCCGTGCCATCTTCCATGACATTGTGTTGTTAAAAGTGCTCTTCTGGCGGGTAGGATGTGGACATCCAAGCTGTACATTGATCCTGCGCACGTCGCTGAAGCGGACCAGGACGGCTGGGCAATGTGCGTTGGCTGTCTCATTCTGCAGCGCCCAAGTCCGGAAAACTTACGATTTCATACTTAGTGCGTTCGCACGCATTGAAAACCATTACTTTATCAACAATGTATGTTTTATCGCTAGTTCGAGGAGGACGAATTGACCTAGTGTTCTTGCGCAGGGCTGGATGCGAGACGGTCAAATCCTCGAGAAGCAGGAAATTGACAAGATGTGAGTCCGACCCGTCGTCATTTGTGCTGCGCTAGGTTTGCTGACATGATGGGACCAGTCGTCACATTCCGTGCATAGTTGTACAGGGGCGATATGACGTTGTCTGCCCGGTAAGCACAGCTGTGTAGGTGGGGCATTGGCCTCCAAACATTTATTGTTCATCGCAGGCCACCACTGCGTACGAACTGAAGAAAGTATGGCCTGAGATCACTCTTCACATTGTCCCAGATGCCGGCCATTCTTCTCGAGAGCCGGGCACAAGTAAGCTTCTAGTAGAGGTAACAGTTGTCTCCCATCCTCCGTCACATCTGTACTGATATGTGTGATATTCAGGCTACCGACGCATTCGCGTCATTCTGAGCGCTTCCATCGATCAAAGGGTGTAAGAGGTGAGGTAGACGGAGGACTGACACATGAACGGAGAGAAATGGCACGCACAAATGCTGTACAATAACATACAAATGAATGCTAAGACGTGGGCCGTGGTAGTTGCATATTTTGGGCCATAGCCATTGTTTTCAGTGTGAGACAAATAAAGCCAAACACGACACGGGCCACGCGAAAGTCGAGTTGATGTCGAGAACGCGTTGACCACACGCGACTCTCAACACTCTCTCTTCCATCTACCTCCAACACCACGCCTTCCACACGAGGTATCATATACGCGACGAAATTTGCATGCAAACCCCCAATCTTAGCGACTCGTTGATCCTCGTAATCCACCTACATCCTTAACTGAAGCATCAACCCAACCACACCCCAGACGCGTTCCTCTATACTCCCCAAACACTCCAGACGGCTGTGAGAAACCCCGAAATCTTTGCAAACGAGGTTACATGTCCTTCGCGAGCACGCCATTAGGACAAGGTCGACGCCTGGATCACCACACGTTTCTCAAGAAGGGAGCGTCTACGAGCATCGCAGGCAGTTCAACACACGCGACTGCCGCAAGCCAAAGGCCGCACACACTGCGCCAGAATTTAAGCACCAACCCGGTTTCATACTCTTACGGGTGTGTCCTATCATGTTTTCCATTCTGTCGTCTGCTGTCTTATATCATATCAGAGCCCCTACAGCGACCTCGCGTTCTCCACCGAAACCGGAGAGATCGACGGCCACCGAACAGACTGAGGAGCACGCGAGTGATTCAGAGCAACCCGCACTTGTTCGTTTTGCGCGACTCAAGCAGCAAGAGCAAGCTCAACAACAGCAACACACACACGTCGTTGGCCCCCGCATCATCAACACACCTCCCAACCCATCTCGGTGGAGCGTCAAGGACACTTCAGTCAACATCGCAAGCGCGTTTCATCAGGCGGCGAGCTACGTTGTTCCAGCGTACGACACAAGCACGAGCAGTAACGGTTCCGGAAACCAGAATTCTAGTACAAGCACCAGCACGATCATGAACCCTAACGACTCTTGGGCCTCAAACGCCCAGCGCAAAGCTGCACTACCGAGAAGTACATCGGTAGAATATGAGAAGGAGCAGCAGGCCGTTAGTCGTAGACTGGCCAATCCCCCTCCACGAAGCAATCTGGCGCGTCCCCCATCGCGCGTTGTCAAGGTCCCTTCAGTGCGACACGTGCCGGACTCGGAAGGAGAGGACGAGGGAGCGAGTATACACAGCCGGGGGAAGAGTCCATTCGAGCAAGTCGTGGATATGTCGAAGAAGCTGACACAGATTGCACCGACGACGTTCTTCTTGAGGAGACAGTCGGAAGAGCCGGAAGCGAGGCCAGCGGTTCATGATCAATCAGCGAGTTACGACTATTCGGCGGAGGAGCGAGAGTTCCAAGCGTCGTCGTTACAGGATAAGAGCAACTCGATGGATCAGCGAGGGACTATTGTGCGGAGACGGAATCGCATTTCGGTGGATGCCAAGGCGTACAAGCCAACTGTGTCGGATATGGAGGAATCGGATGGAGAGCTTGAAGAGGACGGAAAGCGGACGAGGAGGAAGAAAGGGAAGAAAGGGACTGCAGGCGGTCACTTGACTTCCCTTCCGGTCGTCGGCTATGACAAGAGACGGAAAGGTAGAAAAGGGACCAGAGAGAATGGAGCTGAAGAGGATGGCGAAAATGGCGATGAAGTGCAGGAAGTAAGTGAAGCAAGTGTAGCGGCAGAGGTGAGTTCCAGCTCTCGTGGTCCTTGACGACGTCTAATTCAAGAAAGCAGCGCGCCGCGAGGGCGACCACCACCGTAATCCGTCCCCCCTCTGTGGCCAGGACGTCAATGACCCCCTCTCTACGGCAGTCTGTGCCACGCGAGTCTGTACCGCCAGAACCACAGTACGACTCCAGCGGGATGAACGGGTTCGGGGATGTCGAATCAGGACTACTACATTCAATCCCTGAGATGGACGAACCTTCTTTTGGAGATGAAGCAGATAGCAGCACTGAGGTCTTGTCGCAGCGCTCGTTCTCCGTTGGTGCCACCCTCGGTCGCGGTGTGCACTGGGTGGTCTCGCTATTCTCCGCTCTCGCACGGGGTATGTGGACAATCGTCACGTACCTTCCATTGCTAGTCATGAGGACTTTCGCTCTGCTCATCCACGTACTCGTGTTGGACCCCGCACGGAGGCTGTCTCAGACGAACTTTGCACCGCTATATCGCCTCGTTCCATCGCTGGTGGTTGGTTTGGGGATCTATGCTGCGTGGTCTGCTGCAAATTCGGGTTACCTTTCTGGTCTCGTGCCGTCGCGCCCACTCTCTCCCCCCACGTACCTACCGCCATCTGAGAGTGCACCCGCAGACCTCACTGCTCTCTCCGACCGTCTCCTCCGGCTCGAAAACGCTGTATCCAGCCTTTCTATCGATTCCACGCGGACTCGTACGTACATTGAAGGAGACGCACGGGAGCAAGCTCTTCTTACAGGGCGACTTAGCAACTTGGAGAATCGCATCGCGAAGGAAAGCACAAACGTCGTTGATTTGGAAAGCAGACTCAGGACGACTATGAATCAAGGCGTCCAGGCGGTGAAGCAGGAGCTTGCCATCCTTCATGCTCAGCTCGAGGAACAACAGCGGGCTGCGAAGCAACGGGGAGACACTGCTAGTGACAGGGAAGCTCGGGCGAAGATTAAAGCTCTGGAGGAGCGCGTTGGCTCGGTGGAAGGTGGTGTGAAAGAGGCGATTGAGCTTGGCAAGAGTGCTAAACACGAAGGCCCTGTCGGAGCACTTCCTACATGGCTGAAAGACTTTGCGAGAGGCAAGACGTCGGTGACGATCAAGTCTACCGATGGACAGGACGTTTCAAGCCTCGTCAACAAGCTAGTGGAGTCTGCGGTCGCCAAGGCTTCGAGGGATGGGCTTGCACGACCGGACTACGCCATGTACTCTAGCGGAGGCAGCATTGTGCCGTCCTTGACGAGTTTGACCTACGAAGTGAAGCCCCATGGCGTCACCTCGCAGATCTTGGGGATGTTCACTGGTCAAGGTAGCGCTGTCGGTCGTCCGCCAGTCACAATTCTCCATCACGAAAACCACAATGGCCATTGCTGGCCATTCCCCGGCTCTCAAGGACAAGTGGGAGTGATGTTGGCGTACCCGACTCGGATCTCGGATGTCACCATCGACCATGTCTCGAGAGAAGTCGCTACGGACATGCGCTCCGCTCCTCGGCAGATGGAAGTGTGGGGATTAGTCGAGGGTGCGGATAACGTTGGCAAGCACAAGTTGTGGAACGAGCGACGGGACGAGGCTCGTACCCAAGCCGAGCTGCTAGGCGAAGAGTACGAAGAAGAGGAAATCCCAAGTACCCTTCCTCGCGGAGCACCATTCATACGCCTTGCGAGTTTCAGTTACAACGCGCATTCATCCAACGAGATCCAGACCTTTCCTGTCGCTCAAGATGTTCAGGATCTGGACATGGACTTTGGGATCGTTGTGCTTGTCGTGAAGAGCAACTGGGGTCGCGAGGAATTCACTTGTCTGTACCGTTTCCGGGTTCACGGCGAGCGAGCGGACGGGATGCCTGCGCTTCTACCGGAAGACTCTGCGTAAGGAGGACTCTTTGTGCAACCACTTTATTCGATACCATCCACTTTGCTCATTAATAATTACCACGTTGCATCGGAATCCCATCTCGCGTTTGGCGACTCATACACCCTGACTGTGTTTATTCCTTTATTATTTTTTCAACACGCTCGACGTTCTGCTTCAATCGCTATCTAGTCTCTACGCATCGCATTTACTCACGACCAGATTCTATCTCTTCTTCCTCCCTTTTCTTTCTATCCCGGTCCCCTTCTACCTGATCGCTGTGCACATGCTTTGGGCCGTAGGTACGCATGCAAAGTCTGTTACTGTACACTTAGGCAGTGAACGAATACGAATACTTTTATTTGGAGTCTTCAGACTGAGATTGTTATTGTTTGTACTCTCAGGCTATTTTTTTTCGTACTGTGTACAAATGGCCAATTGGAGTCATGCATGAATTGTGATACATACAAGGGAGGAGCGCGAGTGAACGGGGGACGACGCGACGGGATGGCAAACGCAGACTACTAGTACACTACGGGACGAGGGGGAAAGTTCAGGGCGAACCTACTACCTCGACGGAGGGTGTCTATAGTGTGGGTCAGTAGGCTGGAGGCTCCCCCATGCATAAGGTGGATTCGGCGCCCGGGCCGGTGCTGCAGGAGGAGCAGCTCCAGCCGGCGCTTGCTGACCCGTATGCGGTGACTCGGAGTTTGTGTACTGCTGGCCATGGGGCGGTGCTGGGGGTGGAGCAGCAGCCAGAGCGGGCATGGGCGGCGGTGCTGGGGGTGGAGCAGCAGCCAGAGCGGGCATGGGCGGTGCTCGGGGTGGAGCAGCATGAGGCAGGTGAGGAGACTGCGGTTGCGCCCAGGGAGTCAATGGGCGGACTGGCTGTGGTTGTCGGAGTGAAGGCATGTGTGGAGACCCGGATGATAACCCGTGAGGCAATGAGCCAGACGACTGAGCAGACGACCCTAGATGGTTGGTGATGAAATTAGGAAGCACAACCGCACCAGGCCGAGATGCATCGCCACCAGGGTGAATTGCGTCGCCATATCTCCCTTGGAAGTATTTTTGATAGTCACTAGGGCGAGATGGTCCGGATGCGAGTCCTGGCGGCACAGAGGGATGCCCGGGTGGGAATTCGAATCCATGGCCGCTCATGCGTGCAACATGCAAGACTGCAGGGATGGCAGACACAACGCCCATCTGGTACGCGCCGGTGACAATGGCGGCGAACAGCACGAGAGGCGTTGAGTAATGCATGACAAGCACAAATATACAATGTCGAAGGCTGATCGCAAAAGTCTTAGCTGGAGGGGACAATCTTAGTACATGTCACGGCAAACAACAACTAATGTACTAACCGACCAGCGCCGAAGCAGAAGGAATGGGAGAATCAGTAGCTGGCTGAGCAAGAGGCTATATATATTCAGATGAGTCTCATTGCGGGTACAATGAGTTGGTGGTCGGTTACTCATCCTGTGGATGCGGAATTGAGATGGAACCCGACGAAAGATTGTGGCACAAACGCACTGCAACATGAAACGGGGATTGTCGCACATTGACTGAAAATTTGCGCTAACATATGACGTTATGTCAAGTGATGACCCGCCCGAGGAGACGGATTAGGCAAGAGGCGGGGGCTCGGTGATGGGAGTTACTATACACGGACATCCGCATCACATGTATAAAAGGGACACGACCGGCACAGGGGTCAGCATCTGTTGCTTACCCTGTGCCAGGTGCGCTACCTTCGCCTCTACAAATCTATCTGTTGCTTACCCTGTGCCAGACCGTTAATTCTGATTGGTTATGAGCCCCGGCTCAGCGTAAAATTGCCACAGCTTTTATCGCATCACTATTCTATCACTCAATTTATTCGAGTCCAACTCCTATCAACTCATTCATTACCATGTCGTCGAATCACGATTCACCTCAGGGCAAACTTCCTAAGCTTGACGACGACGGAGATACCAATTTGTACGGATCATGGGTGGTGCAAGTCGAAGCAAAATTGAGATCTATCCATCTCTGGAAGTACATTGAGGGAAGCGAGTCAATTCCCCCGCTGATCCCGAAACTTCGGAGGACGTTCGAAGATGAGGTGGAAGACCCTATTACTGGGGTCGTGACAAGGGGGATCAAAAGGGGAAATGAAGCGGAGGTTGATGAAGCGGTCGAAAAGGCACAACCCTGGTATGACGCAAATATGAACGCCCTAGCTCTTCTGTTGGAAGCCATTCCTCGCTTGAAAATCCATCTTATTGGCCGAGTGAAAACCGTGAGAGAAGCTTGGCGCATTCTTCAGTCAGAATACCGCCCAGTCAACAATCTCCGAGCGGCGTCGCTACATCAGAAGATTATGAGCTTCGTCTGTAAAGATGAGATGGTCGTTAGCAAATGGGAAGACAAAATCTGCGCTCTCTATGTGGATCTTTGCGAACAAGATCCAAATCGCTTCTCTGATGCCAACTTTGCAAGCACACTCGTGGATCTCATCCCTACGAGCAACAGTTGGCGTATGTTCTCTCGCTTGCTCCATCAGGACATGGCGACCGCACTCAACAATGGCAGATCAATGTCCTCTTCAAAGGTCATTGAACTCATCAAGGAGGAAGATTGGGCGCAGACGAAGAATGATGAAGACGTGATTGCTCAGATCTATGAAACCGATTCAATGTATAGAAAGCGCCCCACTGTTGCCGCCACAGCCATGAGCCAAGCTGATGGTCCCAGGAACAAGAAAATGACCGAATGGTGCGTGAATCCGGACTGCCCTCGGCCACGAGGACACACAATACACGACTGTCTCGCGTACGGAGGAGAGAAGTGCGGTCAATACCCCGAGTGGTGGAGATTCAGACGCGACATACACTTGCCGCCCAGCCAACAGAAGAAATCCAAAAACGTTTCCAAGACATTCACACCAAAGAAGACCTCCAGCGCCAGCACGGCCACCGTTAATGAGGCGAATACCAGAGAAACGCCCGTTGTTGAAGCCAATACTGCCCGTATTCTTGCGCAAGAGGCTACCTATGTATTGAACACCGTGATCTTGGCGGACCCTGAGAACGAAATCAAATGTCACAACGCCGCGTTATTTCAAGAGCACACCAGAATTCCTTTGGTATACCACGACTCCAGAGCTAATCGACACATCTTCTTTGATCGCAACATATTCTCCAACTATCGCAAAATTCAACCCTTAAAAGTGCGCGGTTTCGGATCAACCCTGACCACTTCTGCCGTCGGCACTGGTGACGTCTATCTCCGAGCCATAGTTGACGGATCAACACATACTGTGAAATTGACCGACGCATTACACGTGCCTACCGCACGCATGAATCTTGTTTCCCAGGGCTGTCTCGCACGCAGAGGAGTAGGATCGCGAACCATCAACGGAAACATCTCCCTAGATCTCAATGGGGTGACCCTCATCACAGGACAACTCGATGACAACAACTTGTACCGCTTGCACGTCGCGACTTGTCCATCACCTACCAACCTTAATGCCAAGGCGCCTACTCCAATCATCCAACACTCGCTCATTGATCGTATCTCGGAGCCACCCTCTACCACTGCCTCTACTCGATCGGTATCGCAGGATTTTTACACCGCCTACTAGGCCACGTGGGTGTAAAACAGCTGACAACCTCAACGTCCAGGATTCGCATTGCGCCTGGTTCCACAACGCCACAAACTTGCGAAGCGTGTGCCAGAGCAAACATCAAACGACTTCCCTTTCCAAAAACCGCATCCTCACAAGCTGATCGCCTTCTATTCTGTGTACACATCAACATTTGCGGACCATTGCCTGTTGGGTACAGTGGTGTCAAATACTTCCTTCCTTGTGTCGACGACAACTCAAGGTGGAGAACCCCTCTTTTCTTAAAACTCCATTCAGACGCACTCATTGAATTCACAAAATGGAAAAACGCCGCGGAACGCTTCACGGGAGAAAAATTGGCTGTCATTCGCGTCGACAACGCTCCCGAGCTTGTACAAGGAGAATTTCGTACATACTGCGAAAAGGAGGGAATAACATTCGAGAAGACCGTGCCCGACGCATCCCCACAAAACGGTGTGGCTGAAAGATCCAACTGGACTCTTGCGTCCATGGCTAGGGCCATGCTCATCGACAGCGGTCTCTCCGACTTCTTCTGGCCTCTCGCGGTCCAATGCGCCTCACACATACTGAACCGACTCTCCACATCCGCACTGCCACCAAACACAACTCCGTACCACATGTGGCATAAGCGCAATCCCGACATCTCTCATTTCCACGTCTTCGGCTCACGCGTCATTTCACGGCAAATGGATGCAGACTCGATCAACAAAATGCAACCGCGTGGTGAAGAAGGTCACTTCGTGGGATACGCAAATGACGCGAAGGGATACCTTGTGTGGTTCCCAAACGCACACGCTGTACGCGCAAGAAGAGACGTCACGTTTCTTGACGACGATGAGCGCAGCTCATACCTCCCGCCTACCACCACCACTGCACTGCAACCCATGTGGGACGACTTCGCGGTCACCGATGACAATTGTTACCACGAACGTAACAGCGATGCCACAGCACTGTCACAGTACGTCTTGCCTCACCCAGTGATGCATCCTCGACCTGACTTATCTCCTGCAGAGATTCGTCAATGGCACAGCCATCCACCGAGACTGTTCCCAAGGAACCTCGCACTCCCAAGGGGCTTGATGGATCTCCATCTGAGACCATTGGTACGTCTCCTGCAGAGACCACATGTACCCTACGCTCACGAGAGCACCACAGGTCGACGAAAGATCACCCTACCTTTGCGTTACCGAACTGACAACAGCGCGTATTCGGACAAGGGGGGGCTCATCATGACTCAAACAGTTGCCCTCAACGCAGCCAATAAATCAGCCACCATCGAAGGCAAATTCACCCCAGTCCCACACGCCAACGCCGCAGCTCCTATCGACGACGCTAACGAACAGGATCCCAGATCCATCTCAGAGGCGGAACGCAGCAAATACTGGGAGGAGTGGCTGGTCGCTATACACGAGGAGCTTGAGGCGCTGCGAGTAAAAGGCGTATACGAGGAAGTGCAGGAGGTACCCCCAGGAAGAAAACCTGTGGATTCCAAGTGGGTCCTCCACCTCAAACAAAACACTGATGGACATATCACGAGGTTCAAAGCGCGACTCGTGGCCAAGGGTTTCACTCAAATTCCCGGCCAGGACTTCAACTTCACATTCGCTCTGGTGGCTCGATGGGACTCAATAAGGACTATCCTCGCCATCGCCGCACACCACGACCTCCATCTTTGTCATATCGACATCAAGACGGCGTTTCTGAACGGACCGCTCACAGAGGAAATCTACATGAAGAAACCGTCGATCGCAGGACCGGGTTACTGGCGACTGCTAAAGGGACTATACGGCCTGAAGCAAGCAGGCCGATCATGGTACCTCGAATTCAACGAAAAATACCACATGCTAGGCTTCCGGAGATGCGAGTCAGACTGGAGCGTCCATGTACGAGACGTTGGCAATGCCAAGTCCCTATCTGCAACCAGTGTCGATGATATACTACTAGCCACCCCTTCCTCAGCCGAATCCGATTCAGTAACACAAGGACTCAAACACTTATTCGACATCACAGATAACGGCGAAGTCGAGTGGCTATTGGGCTGCAAAGTCACCAGGGATCGCAAGCGTCGCTCAATTCTCCTCTCACAAGAAGCTTACACCATATCCATCTTACGACTTTTTGGCATGGAATTCAGCAACGCAGCCTCAACGCCGTTGCCACCCAAGGTATCATTGTCGCAAGAAGATGCGCCCAAAACTCCGGCAGACTGCGACGCGGTCAAGGACCTCCCGTACTGCGTTCTCGTCGGCAAGGTCATGTACCTTGCCACCACCACAAGACCTGACATCGCCTACGCGGTTCACGAACTCGCTAAGTTCATGTCGTGCTATGGGCACACCCACTGGGCAGCAGCCAAACACTTACTACGATACTTGCAAGGCACACGCTCTCTTGGCCTGACTCTAGGAAACCTCGACCCGGCGTATCCGCTGTTCCACGGATTCACAGATTCGGATTGGGGCTCCAGCAAAGGAAGAAAATCCGTCTCAGGATACGTGATGGTACTCTACTGTTTGCCAGTCGCTTGGAGCGCAAAACAACAGGCCGTGGTCGCCCTATCGTCTTGCGAAGCTGAGTACATCGCATGCTCACACGCCGCGTGCCAAATAATATGGATGCGTCAATTACTAGGCGAGCTCGGATTTCCACAGCAGGACGCTACAAACTTATACTGTGACAATAACGGTACGATTGCTTGCACGCACGATCCTCACGGCCATACCCGCATGAAGCACATCGATATTTGCGCTCATTTCATTAGGAATGTCGTCAACGAAGGGAAAATTGTCGTCACACGGGTCGCTGGAACTGATAACAAAGCAGATATATTCACCAAGGCTCTAGCCCGTGTTCTACACACGCGAGGGATGGAGATGCTAGGAGTGCTAGCGGGTCAAGGGGGTGTCATGGATGGCCTGACTAGCCCTTAATTTTCGCAATTTACCTCTTGTTTTTATCTGTAAAACTCCGGGCTACAACCTAGTTTCAATTCTCTCTGCATAAACTCCTTTTGCACGTCTATTAAGCGCCCATATCACGTGGCTTAGACGCTCCACACGGTCACATTACTTGCTACTACGTCACACTGGCATGTGACTTAGCTTAAGTAAGACCACATGGCTACAAGCACATGGCTCAGCCCATAGCTAGGGTTTGACGTCATAGATACTGTCCACATGGGCTCCTTATGGTTCTTTCCTTATTGTTCTCTTTATGGAAGGATGTTCTCACAGGTGTGGGAATGGAATACAATAGTTGGTCTCCTTTTAAATAGATTCTCTCACGGGTAGAGTTCTTGGCAAGGTCTAGACAATAGCTATTGTTCTCCTTTAGGTAGTTCTTTTGTTCTTCGTTCACACGGCTTCTTGCAAAGCCTGCCCTCAACATGGTCTGTGCGCAGGTCCCTGAAGTCTATATATACTGCTGCATGTACGCTCCTAGCCCCCATCTCGACCTCTTGGTCTTTACTGGGCTAGGTAAGCAACCCCCTCTTGTACTACATAGCTGGTAGTCACAATACTAACTTGGTCTTTACTGGGCTAGCAACTTGCATAAAGTTTAATAGCTGGTGAGAGCATTGTGCTTCAAGCCTGCCACCACCTCTTCGTCGTCTTCCACATCGTGTCCCTTTTGGTTGCGTCGAGCTTCGTCTCCGTGACAGGGGGGGTGTCAAGTGATGACCCGCCCGAGGAGACGGATTAGGCAAGAGGCGGGGGCTCGGTGATGGGAGTTACTATACACGGACATCCGCATCGCATGTACACCATTCGCAGTCGCCTCACCCAGGTTGGACTATGTAAATGCTACTCAGACAGTACGACACAGCCCTTAATCAGATAGTACACCACACATCAACACATTGATGATTTTTTTCTTCAAAAAAAAAACCAGTGCAGGTGTAAAAAAAAACAAAGTGGAGAACTTCAGCGTTCCAATCTTGTTTCATCACAGCCTTTCTCCACCTCACTGCGCCTCCTCCTGTGTTGAGTGATAATTTTTCTTTCTCTGCCTTTTGACCACGCTCCTGCCGTTGCGGTTGACAACAATGCGGTACCATATAAATTCGAACTGCTGCGCCACCGCCCAAAGCTTTCCGCGCGGCTTGCAAAATTTGCGAGTGGCTGCGCAAGTTTTACAGCTCTAGCATATCCGTGCCAAGTGTCAGAGAGTGACCCGCCTCGACACACGGAATAGGAAGGAGAGGCGGGAAGTCAGAGAATGCGCGATCAGCGTGATACTAAACACGGAACATCCGCGATCACGTACCTATTGTATATATAGCCAGTACTGGCACAGGAGCAACTCATCTGTTGCTTATCCTGTGCCAGGTACGTGCCGTCCACCGCACCCAATTGATCTGTTGCTTATCCTGTGCCAGACCGTCTGTTTGACAGGTTATGAGCCCCGTCTAGCGTAAATAGCATCAGATTTCCGACCTACCTCACATCACCGCTGTATTCGCCGTATCCCCTATCTACAATTCATCGCCATGTCAGACCTCTCCAAATCGGATTCTACAAAGAACAAACTGCCGAGACTCGAAGATGACGGAGATACCAATTCATACGGTACCTGGGTGATGCAAGTCGAAGCGAAATTGCGATCAATGCATTTGTGGAAGTACTTCGAAGGACCAAATTCTATTCCTCCTAACGTCCCGAAACTCAGAAAGACTTACGAGGACGAAGTGGAGGATCCCGAGACGGGAGAAGTGACCAAGGGGATAAAGAGGGGTAACGAGGACGAGGTGGAACAGGCAGTTAAGGAAGCCGAACCGTGGTACGACGCTAACATCACCGCGATAGCGCTACTACTTGAGGCTGTTCCACGCGCGAAAATCCATTTGATTGGCCGTACCAGAAGGGCCAAGGAAGCTTGGACGATCTTGCAGTCCGAGTATCGCCCCACCAACAACCTTCGCGCAGCATCTTTACACCAAAAATTGATGAGCTTTACCTGCACCAAGGAATTGGTCGTGAACAAATGGGTTGATAGAATGCGCTCTATCTACGCGGATCTATGCGATCAAGATCCCAATAGACTTACGGACGCCAACTTCGCGACGACCCTTGCCGACCTTATTCCCACCAATAACAGCTGGCGAATGTTCTCACGCACCCTTCACCATGAAATGAGCAATGCATACGCTACTGGCAGACCTATGTTGTCCTCGAGGGTTATCGAACTGATTAAAGAGGAAGACTGGGCGCAGACTAGAAATGACCCGGAGGTGATCGCCCAAATCTATGAAACCGATACCATCTACAAGAAGCGCCCTGCTATTGCCGCAAGTGCGAGCCAAGCTGGTGTTCCCACAGCGAAGCGAATCACCGAGTGGTGCGATAACCCGCACTGCGAAAGACCACGCGGACATCTGTCAATTAATTGCATCGCGTTCGGAGGAGGGAAGTGCGGGCAATATCCTGATTGGTGGAAGTGGAAGCGAGATATCCATCTCCCACCGGCGCAACGCGCGCAACAACGTCTGAAGTACAAGAACGTCTCAAAGAACTTCAATTCGAAGAAGACGCAAAAGGCGGCCACGGCGAATAACATCACCGAAGACGTAACCGCCGTTGATGCCAACACTGCAGCCGTTCTGAATCAAGATGAAATTTTCCTCTTGAGCACCACCATCAATGCTGACCCTGAGAATTCAATTGCATGTCACGGTGCCGCTGTCTACGGCGATCAAGCCAAACTCGCCGCTGTCTTCCACGACTCTGGAGCTAGTCGACACATCTTCTATGATTACAATGCCTTTGTCAATTATCGCACAATCGAGCCTCTGAAGGTCCGAGGCTTCGGATCCACTCTCACAACTTCTGCGGTCGGCGTCGGCGATGTGTACCTGCGCGCAAAGGTCAAAGGAAAGGAACACACGGTAAAATTATCCGACGTTCTACACGTACCGTCCGCACGAATGAATCTTGTATCGCAAGGCTGCTTGGCGCGTAGAGGAGTGGGTTCCATGACAAGTAAAGGAAATCTTGTACTGGAGCTGAACGGAAGCGTTATCCTTACCGGGAAGCTGGATGACAACAACTTGTACCGATTCAACGCGCAGATCCAATCAAAGACCCTGAAGGAACGTATCTCCGACCCCACGGGGCAAGGGCCTCTCCTTGAACGGATCTCTGATCCTATCGCGGCCACCACTAACATCCGGTCACTCACTCCGGATTTTTACACCGCCTACTAGGCCACATAGGCGTAAAAGGGCTTTCACGAACGACCACGGGAATCCATATCATTCCCGACAACTCAGCCCAACACTCGTGCAAAACATGTGCACGCGCAAACATAAAACACCTTCCTTTCCCAAAATCTTCAAATCTCAGGGCTGATCGCCCTCTCTTCCGTATTCATCTCGATATCTGCGGTCCATTACCCATCGGCTACGGCGGCGTCAAATACTTCATGCCATGCGTTGATTGCCATGCCAGATGGAAGACTCCTCTGTTCCTGAAAACTCGTGCTGACGCTCTCCCTGAATTCATCAAATACAAAACCGCCGTTGAACGCTACACGGGATACAAGATTGCGGTTATCCGCGTAGATAATGCACCTGAACTCATTCACGGCGATTTCAACGCGTTCTGCGAAAAGGAAGGGATAACGGTAGAGAGGATCGTGCCTGATGCATCACCACAGAACGGCGTTGCCGAACGGACCAACTGGATGTTCGCGTCAATGGCACGGGCAATGCTAATTGACAGCAACCTCCCCGACTACTTCTGGCCACTGGCTGTCCAATGCGCGGCTCACATTCTCAACCGCGTCACCACAAGCGCTCTGCCTCCACACACAACTCCTTACCATGTCTGGAACAAACGCGACCCCGATATCTCACACTTCCGCATCTTCGGCACACGTGTCATCTCGAGGAAAACCGAAGCTGACTCATTGAACAAGATGCAAGCTCGAGGCGAAGAGGGTCGTTTTGTGGGCTATGCGCAAGACACCAAGGGTTACCTCATCTGGTTCCCTCACTCGCGAGTGGTGCGTGCCAGACGCGACGTCGTTTTTCTCGAGGATGAACACAGCACAGCCACGCCGTCGAATCACTCGCCAAATACATCCCTATGGGATGACGTCCTCATGGACAACGACAGTCGCTTTCGCGAAAAAGAAACGAACACTGACGCCATACCGCATCAGTACGTATACTCTGGCATACCACCAGAGACGGGATCTGACAAAATCTCCAGTAGAGACGTCACTCGAGCGACCTTAACGGGTGCCGAGGATCCCAGTGCCCCGGTGGGGTCCACACCAGAGGAACACACAGCGCACACGCGTGAGCCAACACGACGATCGCGTACGCTTCCGTCCAGGTATAAGGAGAACAATGACGAGTATTCGATCGAGGGGGGGTTGCCAATCGAACGAGACCTGGTTCTCAACGCTCAAACACACGCTCAAACACACGCTCAAACACACGCCATTGAACTTCAAGACCCAACATCATCCCTCATCATCGACACCTTCGCCTCCCTCGCCTCCCCCATCAATGATCCAAACGCCAAAGACCCAAAGTCACTCGGAGAAGCCGAACGTAGTGAGTACTGGGAGCAATGGCTAGCAGCGATTCATGAAGAACTCGAGGCGTTACGCGCAAAGGGAGTGTACGAGGACATCGAGAGCGTTCCCCACGGCCGAAAACCCGTCGAGTCAAAGTGGGTCCTCCACCTGAAACGCAACTCGGACGGACATATCTCGAGGTTCAAGGCGCGACTGGTCGCCAAGGGATTCATGCAAATCCCTGGCCAAGACTTCACCTTCACCTTCGCTCCGGTCGCGCGCTGGGATTCTATACGCACGATACTAGCGCTAGCCGCTCACGAAGACCTCTACTTACGCCATGTCGACATCAAAACCGCCTTCCTCAATGGACCACTATCAGAAGAGATATACATGACGAAGCCGGCGATCCTAGGAAAGGGCTACTGGCGTCTCCGGAAGGGCTTGTACGGCCTCAAGCAAGCCGGACGTTCCTGGTACCTCGAGTTCAACGAGAAGTACCAAACGTTGGGTTTCCGCAGGTGCAAATCGGACTGGAGCGTTCACGTGCGGGAAAGGAACGGTATCAAGTCGATGTCGGCCACAAGCGTCGACGATATACTGTTGGCCACACCTTCGGAGACTGAGTCCAACTTGGTCACAGACGGGTTGAAAGGGATTTTCGACATCACCGACAACGGCGAAGTCGAATGGTTGTTAGGCTGCAAGGTGACAAGAAATTGAGCACGCAGAACGATCCAACTGTCTCAAGAAGCATACACTCTGTCAATACTTCGCCTCTTCAACATGGAGTTCTGCAACGCTGCGACAACACCGCTACCACCCAAGACGACGCTGACGCGCGAAGACGAGTCAAAGACCGAGGTTGAACGCGCCGAAATCAAAGCTCTACCTTACTGCACGCTCGTCGGAAAGGTGATGTACTTAGCCACTACCACCAGACCGGACATCGCTTACGCCGTTCGCGAGCTCGCGAAGTACATGTCTTGCTACGGATCCGCGCACTGGGCAGCCGCAAAGCACCTGCTACGATACCTACAAGGCACTCGATCTCTGGGACTCATTCTAGGGAATCTAGACCCGGCGTACCCACTATTCTATGGCTTCACCGACTCTGACTGGGGATCCGGTGAAGGACGCAAGTCGATATCGGGATATGTCATGGTAGTGCACCAGTCACCGGTGGCATGGAGTTCGAAACAACAGTCAGTTGTCGCCCTGTCCTCGTGTGAGGCTGAATACCTCGCATGCACGCACGCAGCATGTCAAATCCTCTGGCTCCGACAACTCCTCGAGGAACTCAGCATCCCACAATCGAACCCCACACCATTATTCTGTGACAACAATGGGACTATCGCGAGTACGCACGACCCGCACGGTCACACAAGGATGAAACACATCGACATTCGCGCGCACTTCATAAGGAATTGCGTCAACGAAGGAAAGATTGATGTCACTCGCGTATCTGGGAAGGAGAACATGGCCGATATATTCACTAAATCGCTACCACGGATACTACATACAAAAGGAGTGGAGATGCTGGGATTACTCGCGGGTCAAGGGGGGGTGTCAGAGAGTGACCCGCCTCGACACACGGAATAGGAAGGAGAGGCGGGAAGTCAGAGAATGCGCGATCAGCGTGATACTAAACACGGAACATCCGCGATCACGTACCTATTGTATATATAGCCAGTACTGGCACAGGAGCAACTCATCTGTTGCTTATCCTGTGCCAGGTACGTGCCGTCCACCGCACCCAATTGATCTGTTGCTTATCCTGTGCCAGACCGTCTGTTTGACACCAAGAAAGTGCAAATTTTGTAGCGCAGCTACCTGTGTCTTTTTTTTTCGGATATTTGCTGTGTCTATGGATACGGGGGTTGTTGCAATGTAAATCAATGCGAGCAGAGGATCCACAGCTGGTGGGCTTCGACTCATCCTGAGCCATACGCACAGTTCACTTGTTAGGCCTGATAGCCTCTTGTACATCTACACACCGGTAGGGATCTGCTTGTCCATCCCACAACTGTTTTCGCAACATACACAGTCCATATCGTACCGAGCAATTGGAACTTGAGATTGTGTGCAATAGACCCATTGGAGGAGTCAGGCATGATACATGATGTGGTACAAGAAAGGAGCACGACTGAACGAGGGAGGATGCGACGTGATGGCAGAGACAGACTTGTACGGGACAGCTCGCGAACGTCAAACCAGAGGCATGCTCTTCATAGGGCTATATTGTATCAACTAAAGAGGCAATGGTAGGGAGAGTTTACGGGGAACTGATCTTTTCGTGTGGGGGCGATGGGCAAGTGAGAAAACATGAACAGTGCGGAAGCAACAACGTGTGGCACAGTTCTACGACCGCCCAGCGGCATCATGAACTTCCTTGAGTGTCTCCGCGTAAATGGGGTCTGTGTCCTCCAACTCGGCGAAGGGGTCGGGGTCCTTTGGGGGTGTACCTTCTCTCTGTGGCGCTTTGTCAGAAGCGGATCCTGACGCGGATGCTGACAATGCCTGTTCGGCCTGCGGCTCGTGCCCAGCAGCAGCCTGCGCGCGCTGCCCTTCAACCCAGTCAGACACAGATGCACCGCTCGGGATTCTGTATTGGGCGGGATCGAATCCCGACGGCGACATACGTGGGACAAGGGGGAGTGTAGGGATGGCAGACACAATGCCCATATGATACGCGCTGGTAACAGCGGCAGTGAACAACACGAGAGGGGTCGAGATACGCATGGCGAGCGGAACTATAGGATGTTGGAAGGATGTTTTGTGAGGTGTTAGCTGGAAGAGACATTCTTAGTACAATGTGCCAAGGTGTGAACAGAAATACTATGCTTACCGGCCAGCGCTGAAGCAATGACTTGGAGAAATCCTGGAGCTATGGGCTTAGTAGCTGGGTGGCAAGAGGCTTTAAAAGGCAAACCCTCAGCTCTGACTCAGTCCTTGAAGCTGTGACTGGTCTCTGCTACCCACTGTCAGTCACCGCATCAGCGAGTCCACAGGAGTCTGTGCATCGCGTTACCGCCAGCGGTACTACACTGATACTAGACCTATCAGCCGATATATCGCAGTATTGATAAATGTCTAAAAACTCACAAATACTGCACATCAGGTCTGTTGTGCAGGAATTGCTACCACACAATCGGCAATTGCCTCATCTAGGTGTACGTACAAAAACAGCTCAGATTGTACGACACAGTCCTTTATCAAACACATGAACAATTTTCAAAACGCAGTTGCAGGTGCAAAAAGTTCAAGTCGAAAACTTCAGCAAATTGTTGTGTTTTGTCGTTTCATCACAGGCCACCTCATCCGCGTAATTGCGCCCCCTCCTTTAAATTTTTTCTTCCTATGCCTTTGACCCTGCCGTTGCTGGTTGGCGACAATGCGGTACAACAGCATGATATAAGAATCTGAACTGCTTACGCCACGTACCAGTCATACCCAAGCTTTACGCGTGGCTCCAGAAAATTCGCCAGTGGCTGCGCAGCTAGAGCATATGCAGACCAAGTAAAATTTTCGAGCGCAGCTATCCGTGTCGCTGTGTAGGCAGTGTATAGATACGAGGGTCCTTGCAAGAAAGATTGATTCGAGCGATCAAATGCGAACCCACTGATGCTTCAACTCATGGTTGAAACTTGATGCAAGCTCGATGCTTGAGCCATACGCAAAGTTCACTGCCCCTGCCGCTGTCCCGAGCTATGGCTGTGCTCGGTGTCGATACCAAGCCCCCGGCATAGAATCCGAACTCTTCCGTTGCACCTGCGTCCCATTAATCGTTGACTCGGCGGGAGGGTTTGGATGACCGCCGTTACTATCCTCGCTAACCAAGTTCAGCTCCATATCCAGCTTGCGAGCGAGCTCTGCGTCGAGTTCTTCCTGCTTCCGCTGCCTCTCTTCCTCTTCTCGCTGCAGACGCAGAGCGACGTCGTGGTCGTCGGTTTGTTTGCGTGCTGGTGGATGAGAAGAGCGTGCAGGAGCAGGAGCAGGAGCAGGATGTATACCGTCATCGGGAAGAGGTAAGGGCTTCCGATAGCGAGCTGCCTTTGCAGGATCAACTGGACCGTCTAAATTCTCGTCTCGCTGGGGAGTGTAGTTGTAAGGATACGGCCGCGAGGCAGGCGGAGGCGCAAAGTACGATTGTGGCCGTGCCTGCGCGTGTAGGGGCGGTGACGGGTAACCAAAGCCGGGATAAGATGGAGCTGCGTTGTTACCAGTTGGAGGGGGAGGCTGTGGCTGCTGATTTCCCCATAATGGGATAACGAAGCCTGGAATGGGATTGGGTGCTGGTGTCTGGGAAGGATACATTGCGGGCTGGCTGTCATGATGAGGATTTATAGGAGGTTGATGGGTTTGTTGAGGACCATGAGATGGGGGCTGAGGGGCCGATGTTTGCTGGTTACCATATGTCGGCTGAAGGGGAGGAGAGGCATGGTGGTTGAATGGTTGCTGTGGCGCAGGAGCGATATATGAAGTAGGCCGTTGTGCAGGACTGGTGTGAGAGCTGTAGGAGGGTTGTTGAGAAGCAATTGGCTGGTAGCCAGATTGCTGGGTGGGCGCAATGTGTCCGTTGAGCGTTGGCTGGGGGTAGAAGGATCCAGGAGGAGAGAGGTTACGAGGCGGAGACGAGTGTCCAAGGGACGCAGTTGACAGAGAAGGGACATCGGCATCTACTGCCTGGCTTTGAGTTCGACCATTCGGTGGTCCCGCTCTCAACAACTCAGGAAAACTGCTTCCGAGTTGATCGTGAGCTGACGACGTTCGCTGATGATGCTGCGCTGATCCTTGAACGCCTGAAGGCCGCGCTTGAGGACTAGTTTGTGTAGGCTTGGGTCTGCCTGCTCCGGGCCTGAGAATAGACGGCAATGCCTCAGGAGGTGGAATGTGGGAGTCCTCTGGGAGAGGTGGTAGTGGTGAATTGCGGCCAGAACGGCTAGTTTCTGGTGACGTCAATCGACTCGTTGTGGTCGGTGGTGAAGATGGTATTGGCGCGAGAGTCGGTTGCAGGGTGTGTGAAGGACGAGACAACCTCTCCGATGGTTTCAGCTTCGACGGTCTACGCGAAAGCGGAGGAGGAGGCCCGGCAGCGAACCAGGTCATCTCTAAGTAAATCTCTCCGCGCTGGCCCTTATCCGTCTTCAAAGGAACCCAATCTGTTCGCGGTAGATGCTGGTCAACGAGAATCCCGCCATCGCACAGAGCAGCAAACGACGCATACCGTCAAACTCCCCTGTACGCAATGTATCTGAAATGTCCAGTTCTCCTTTTCCTATCATCGCATCCTGGCGCGGTTCTTTGGACCAGCAGGCAATCTCTAGCATCTTTGCGGTCGTCGAGGATAGCTCATTGACATTGAGTCGAATCTCTTCGTCCCACTGTGGATGCTGACCACCCTTGACATCTACGCCTGTTTTCTTGGTGACCCCTTGCAAAGTCACCTTTGTGTAGACGTCCTGCTTGAAGAAGTGGTCGTCTGGGAGATTCCTGGCCTTGAGGACGACGACTACAAGAGTTCCGAGCTCCTTGCTCATGTCGAACGGACTGTGGCTGGAGATGAGTTGGGGCTTTTCCAATGAAGAGAGTGCAAGGGAATGACTACTATGAAAGCAGGCTCACCGTTCAGTGAGGCTATGATGATGATCATCAATGGCGGTGGATTACAGTCGGTGTCTGGGGTCTAGCTTGACTCCGCAATATTGATCTCATAATACTATTCTCCAAATGACAACGGTTACATTTGTCTCCCAGGACGCACAAAGTTTGCGAATGAGAGTCGAAGCAATTGTAGTAAGCATCACTGATATTCGTGAAAAAAACCAAGTCTAAAGCTACAGGAGATTGTACACATCTACCGGGATTACGTGGGTAGTCTAGGTCGTGAAGAATGTCTTGTCAAGGTCGTCGGCCAGATCTACTAGAGAACTGTGGCTTTGGTCTTGTTCAGGGAGGCCAATGTCTCGTTGTCGAGCTGCAAGTGGTCCTGGACGAGCTCGGGTGGAGTGAGAGCGAGCCACTAGAGCACAAGCAACAAATCCGTCAGCTGGGAGCTTGGTACATTTCACGGGACAGCACGAACCTGTGCCAAGCTGATGTCCTCGAATTTGTCTGTATAGCACAGTAAACTTGCCTCAGCGAAAGCGGTGAAAGCGATGTAGTGGTAATTACTCACCGGACTTGAAAATCTCGAGGAAGCGCAGAGACGTGTTGCCGGTGTTCTCGACGTAGTGGCCATACGAAGCAGGAACGTAGCCAACATCACCGGGCTGAAGGGAACAGTGGCATCAATATAGGGGGAAACAGTCTGAGGAAGTATCTATCCTCACCTGGAAGTTGTACGTCCTGGCATTGGCGGAAGAAGCGAAAAGAGTGACGCGAGCGGTGCCCTCACTACGTCGCCGGCAGTAGATGTCAGTGATCAGTCGAGAACTGCGGTGTGCGAGGAAGACAACATACAGGAAGTAGCTCCACTCATCCTGCGAGGGGTGCCAGTGAAGCTCGCTGGTAATACGAGAGTCAATAAGATGGTCCAGAGTAAGAGAAGACAGAGAGATCATACCGAATAGCACCGGGAGCGACCGTGACTTCAGCCATGGCGATCGTGGTAGAAATGTTAAAGTTGGTGGAGTCGACGATCTTGACGGAGCCTCCAGCCAACGGCGTCTCCGCCATCTGAGATGCTTTGAACGTGTACGGCACTTTAGCCGTTCCGGCTGGGCCAACGGGTGCAACTGTGTCCTTCGGGAGGGGTGCTGTTTTACAGACCATGTCAGAAATTTTGGATCAAAGATGATATGCGTGACTCACAGGCAGGGAATATGTACAACTCCTTTCCAGGGATCTTGTCGAATGCAGACTCGTTCGTCTTGAAGTTCTTCGCTAGGACGGATTTGGGAACATGGTTGAGCCAGTCGGTCAACTGCAAGCCGAATCGGTTCAGGTTTTGCTAGTGAATAAGGGATGTTCAAGCAAGACTTACAGAGAAAGTCGAATCTTCGCTGAAGGCACCGTCATCGAAAACCTAAGATGTAAGATTGACTTGATTAGTCTCGTGATTAGATGCAGCCGAGACCAACTCGACGTACCAAGAGGAACTCGGCACCCTCTGCGAGGTCACTCGTCGCCTGTAGGACGTGGGGAGTACCAGGAGGAAAGTACCACAGGTCGCCAGGAGCCTGAGCAAGCCGATGTCAATGAATGTCGGGGTATATTCCAGATGATCCACGCCTACCAAATTGTCGTAGTAACTCTCTCCTGCGGAGTTGACCGTCGAAATGCTCATGTTGCCCTTCAAGACATACGCCCACTGCAGAATCAATGTGTGAGATCATGGTGATTGTCCAGATGTCAGAGTCAGCATACCTCTGCAGTTTTGTGCCAGTGCAGCTCACTATTTGTCGACTGTCAGCAGCGGCTGAAACCGACACAAACCATATGTAACATACCGAAGAGCACCAGCCTCAAGACGCATGTTGACTCCAGCCATTTGGGTAGCGAGCGGCAACAAGGCGACTAAAGATTGTATTGATGCGTGTTCGTTCGTGTCCAAGCACAGGACTACGTACCATTCTGCTGCCTTGCCCATCCGCCGGTTTGAAGCCGGTTGTGACTAAGACTGAACGGCCACTTGGCGTTGCCACTGAACAGCCATTGTGCAGTGAGCTTAACATCAACACGAAGGAGAGATACCGCTCAGCTTACACGGTGCCAGAGTCAGTCGAAGGCGGGGCGAGAAAATCCGGGTTCTGCAGGTCGACAGCCACGTTCTGAGGCCCAAGAACAGTGGCCCCGAGGGGACCGCGAATGGGTTGAGGAGTGATGTCCTCGTTGTCGCTCCATAAGATCACGTTCGGGTTCTCGCTTGCGTAAGGGGCGGTGGGGGTGGCTGAGGCGGCGGATGCGGCGGCAGAGCCAGCGGGAGCCGCCAAAGTGGATGTCGCGAGACATACTGCGGCGAGGATCGAAGAGGCAAGCTTCATGCCAGGCATTGCAGAGTTCGTTGTAGAGGTAGGGGGTGTGAGAAGAGAGTAAAGGTGAACTCGCAGATGCAACTGGGGAAGAGCGGACGAATGCCGATGCTGTTCACCATGGAAGTTGAATGCTCTTATACTATTCCTGAACTCTTTCGTGGTAGGTGTGTGCTGCCGCCGAAGCACAGGTCTGCCGTAGAATCTCGCGCCATAACAAGTACCCCGAGTTTGGAAGAAGGTGCACGCACAACTCAAAACGTCAAAGTAGAGCGCGAAGGTCAGATGAGTGCTATCGGGCTGTCGCAAAATTGTGGGGGAGGTGTGGTGTATGCTCTCGAGAGTTTCCTTGGCGTAATGGTTGGGATGACCGTCGTAGAAGGTCCTCAGCGCCGAGACACGGAATGTAGAGAAGTAGCTCGCCAAGTGCGCCAAGCGTGAGACACCTGTGCGGGAGTCTCCCAATAGGATCATTCAAGTTTCGCTCATTGCGATCGGACATTGGGATGGCCGCTGCATGCGTAATTCAGAGAGGGTCAACGCTCGGAATACTAGGAAATTTTCTCGAGGATGGAGTAAGCATCAGACTTCACCGGTCACCTCTGGCAGCTACTTTCTGCCGCTGAACATACCTCACGGCTGCGATGTCGCAGGCTTCTTTACCACTGCACAGCCTTGCCGCAGGAGTATTTGGGCGCAATGGCATAGACAGTGCTATTTTGAGCTCGTATGATCATCTTTGCCAATAGCATAAACAGTTAGACATTGTTCAGTATGCATGAAGCGGGAGTATACCACTAACCTGCGTACAACCATCAAAACCGATCAAAATTCACGAATCGGTGTTGGATGGTCCTTCATCTATGCCATGCAGCTGTGGGGTGCACATCTGCACTGTTGCATATGCCTGTATTCCGAATAGCCATTCGAGAGTCATGCATCTACCCGATTCAAATGCGCTGCGCCGAGTGCATGGGGAGGGGTTAAAACAGCGGCCGAGGGTAAAGATACAGTAGCGTCGTGGCTCCTCGCAAGAGCGGGGCAGTGAAATATGCCAGATGTTGCATGGCTCGATGCATAGCATAGTGGTGATAATTGTGTGCGCTGCGCCTTAGGGCTTGAAGCATGAAGTCTTGAAGTTAAAGTTGCAGTAAGATCGGGAATCCGTTATGTCACGGTATGACACCGTGTTACTGAGGCCATTGCCGTGACTGGTCTCGTTCTCGTCGTTCGACGGTCGTTCGACGTTTTTGTATATGACAACAACAATGTCGTCCGAGCAACTTGGCCACTTGCTCAACAGTCTCCAGGAGCACCCGGACTTGTAAAATCGCTCTCTCTGACGCACCTCGTACATTTCATCGTTTACGCAACAGCGCTCAAGGAATCCAGAGTGTGAAACACAATCCAGCTCATGCTCCTGACTACCTTCTTATTAGCGCGTTTCATACTTTCTATCACCCTAGTCGTTAATACAGGTCTATATGCCGGGAGATGACTCGAGAGAAGTGTAGGTATGCACAGGCAGAGGTTCTTCTGAAGCGTCCGGGTATACTTGGCACCCAACGACATACCTGCCCTGACTCTAAGGAGCTATGAATGGCAAAGTCAGCAGCTCGCGGCTCTGCGTCTTCAAGATGTCGCGTGGATCGGACGAAAAAGCTGGCTAACCATGATGTGCAATAGGCATGATGATGCATTAATGAAATGAAGCATACTTTGACATATCCAAGCATTCTCTATGACATTGGGCTCCCTCGAGAAGTGAGTCACAGATTGAGGCTGAACTTCAGAAGGCAGGGCATGGGTCCTTCGCCTTGACGAGTTCACGAGTGACGAAGAGCGTTATCGTCGCCATAATCGGCACATTTGCATTGCAACAGATGACTCGTTGCTCGCAATGAAGGCGATGCAGAAAGGTGGAGCGCTGCATAGGCGGTCCTGGTCTAGTGACAACCGATTTACGAACTGTGAGCCAGCTCACTTAAAGTCGTCTTATCGAATATCGCAGCTGATGTACTTACCTGTTTGTCGACTTGAGTCTCACACGAGACCCGAGCCGTGGACATTTGTGTGCAAGGCGTCGCCGCATAGGTATGGTTTTCGGACTGGCCCTCGTGAGGAAGCATAGGACGCGAAGCTCAATGTGGCGGTGCAGAAAGCAGCGAGAATACGCCTTCGCACTTCCTGAATCACGGCTTGCCACATCTGCACAAGATATGTCGCGTATGTATGTCAGCGACACACTGCCCTGCATGCGTGCAGACACGACGAAAATACGCGTAAAAGACGAAGATGCGCACGTACCGCACGCATGAGACCACGACAGCTACCATCACCCATTTTTGCGAGCGAAGCGAGCATACTTTGATAACGGGGTCCAAATCCCACTTCCTGGCGTCTAACCACATGCACCAAGCGCTCGTCTCATTCACCGTAACTTCCCCCCCCAATAACATCACCGTAACTTACACATAGCAGCTGTGTTGAGCTGACGTACAACCGTCTTCAATGCCATCTCATATAACACAACATTGCCGCCTTTTTGTGTGACCTATAGCGCTCTTTGTCGTGTACAGCTTCCCTTAGCCTGCCGAGCTTCAGTGGTGAGCTGCATGTTCTCGCACCTCTGACATATTTCTGCCATTGTGTCTTACCACCTCTCACTTCTACCCATGTAAGTTATCTTACTCTGCTGTTCCAGTCTATGCTGAGGTCCTCTGCTACTCAGTGTATGCTCAATGTTCGTGTTTGTGCGCTTACACGTCGCAACACGTCCTGGCCACTTTGGCCATTCCGTGGTCATGGCCAACGAGCGATTGCCTGAAGCAGCAGTCAGTCATGGTATATAGTGCAGTTAAACTGGATCAATGCCACCGTGAGACACTGCGGAGCGAGCCATCTCGTCACGGACGATCCATATTAGCGTCTTTGCAACAGCACGATGGCATGGCGAGCAGGCCACGGTGCTGACATCGGTAACTCATACAGTGCCGAAGGGTACGTTTGGAGATGAACTCGGAGTAGGATAATATTTTTCCAGGCAAAAGAGTCCAACTAGTAGTACTGTGATGGGACATCTTTTGCAAACTGGACAACATTTGATAATCACATTCCTGCCGCTTCCGCATTAGTGTTTTCGTACCGGGAAGGGTAGAGTTACATGTGAACACTCATCACAGACATAGCTGTCTACTTTTCTAAATATTCAAAGGGGGGATGCGGGCTACCGAGTGTTACCGGTGTTTTTTTTGTTCTCATTGCTACATCAAATCTCTCAGATCCCAGAGATGTCGGCCAGTGGTCTGCTCGAAAAGCTTGGTGGTAACCTTTCTGATAGTATTGTATACACTTGTAAGCCTTGATTTATAGTTGGTGCACTCAATCGAGCTAGAGAGACAAAGTTGTGAATCTGCGTGACCAGCAGAGCGAGCAGAGTGACACTGATTCAAAGTCCGATTGATGCAGACTTCATGACGTCTGCGCTGGACGACAGGCGCTTTGGTACATGCCGAACGCAGTTTGAACCTGCCGACGTGACGATCTCATCAATCTGTGACGAAAACTGGACAACTTTTGCAAAACCTCGTGTTTCGACGCCGGCAACGTTCCGCTCGTCGTACAGCTCATTCAACGCTCACGAAAACCTCCGGAAAGTGTCATTAACTCAATAATCTAGCTTTTCATCAAGAATCATAATTTTCAGGTGAGTGGCTGATGAGATATTGAATTGATACTCATAACCGTTTGCAAAAGTTGTCCTACTACAGTATCAGCGTTTCGTGCCGTGGACACATCGGTGTCGACGGCAGTCTAATTGTGCACGGGAGACCATAACTCGTCTGCTCCTCCTCTCGCTCTTCACAAGCCTGGTCGACCTGCGCTGACGATCCGGCTGACTGAGCGGTTTTCGAAATCAACTTGAGGTCGGGGTCGTTGTTGAACGTTGAACGGTGAGGCTGTGGTCAAGGTGGTTGCTGGCGTCTAGATCACGGCTGTCATAGTGGGACTACAAATCGGCGCGAATATAATCTGGAAAGAACTCTCAAGTCCGTGAGAGTGGCCGCGCCGAAACCATGTTATCAGCTATGAAGCAAAACTTTTTCTTCCCTCGTCTTGCTCCTCTCGCCTTTCACCTACTCTCGCCATGGCTCACAGCAGGAGCGAGAAAGATACAGAGAAGGGCGACGCCGACTCGGTATCCGTGAGGGATGTCTCGGTGGAGGATCTCTCCAAGTCACTAAAAGCGCAAAGACAAGGTCCAAGTCTGTACCTCGACACTGGGCAGCAGCATTTGAGGTACCGTAAGAAGTGGTGGCAGCTATGGTGAGTCAACCTCGGTCTCAGTGAGTGTTCTTGGGACACTGCCAGACAGGTTTCAGGTTGCCAAAGGATCCCCCGCCACCTCCCCCAGCTTCTCTGGATGACGCAGCAGTATGTCTTTATAATTAGTCGTGTGATAGCAATCATCACGTCTATGCTTTTAGATGATCCCGCTCGCAACAGCATCTATACTGTCCATGCTGACATACACCTGGATCAATCCCATAATGGTTCGTTGGCTCGTGTAACAAGCCCGATCATTGACTGACACAATTACTTGGCACAGGCACTCGGATACCAGCGAACCCTGCAAGCCACAGATCTTTGGAAGTTGGACGCTTCGCGGCAGTCAGGTCCACTTGGAGACAAGTTGGATCAAGCGTGGGCACGGAGAGTGCAGGAAGCAAACGACTGGAACACGCGGCTTTCCAAGGGAGAGATTCGGCCAGGCTTATGGAAGCGTGTCAAGTGGTCTGTGAAGGCTTTGAGGAGTCATGGTGCCGGTTATGCTGAAAAGCGCGCCGCACTCGAACAACAATGGCTGGAGCATGACGGTCGAAAGGAAGCTAGTCTTGCGTGGGCTCTCAACGATACTTTTGGCCGCTCGTTCTGGCTCGGCGGCTTGTTCAAGGTTTTGGGAGATACCTCTCAGCTGATGGGTCCCATCATTGTCAAGGTTGGTAGGACCTTCTTGTTCGATGGGAGGGTTGAGGTTTTCTGAAACCCTTTCATTCTAGGCTATCATCAATTTCGGAAAGGAGCATTTTGCGGCAAAGCAAGCAGGCGAGCCTCTCCCGAACATTGGACGTGGTGTCGGCATGGCCATCGGTTTATTTTGCGTCACGGTGTGTGCCAGCGTGAGCCAGCACCAGTTCTTCTGGCGGTCCATGACAACAGGTCTCCTTGCGCGTGCTGCACTCATTTCGTCAATATACAAACGCGGTGTGAATATGACTGGCAAGGCTAGGACAGACTTCCCGAACTCGGCTTTGGTGAACCACATCTCTACTGATGTAAGAATATTCAAGCCTTCATTTCTGACAAGGTTTTCTGAGTCATACCTTTAGGTCAGCCGAGTGGACGCTTGCGCGCAGTGGTTCGTAAGTGCTCCGATATTTCAACCATTTGTCCAGTATCTGACAGATCTCCTGTACGGGCATTATAGCACGCAAGTAAGCCCCCGCAACCATAACCGCTTTCGTGGTATTAAACTTTCGTTTAGCTTGGACCGCGCCGATTCAGGTTACTGTCTGCCTGATCATTCTCTTAGTGCAAGTAAGTAAACACAACTTCGATGAAACTGACGCATTCGTGACGTGACTGTGTTTTGTTAGCTTGGTCCCTCTGCTCTGGCCGGTTTCTCGCTTTTCCTCCTCCTCATCCCGCTGCAGGAGCGTCTGATGTCCATACAGCTGACCATCAGGAAAAAGGCGAACAAGTGGACCGACCAGCGAGCGAAGATCATTCTTGAAGTCTTGGGCGCCATGCGAGTGGTCAAGTACTTCTCGTACGAAGTACCGTTCCTTGAACGTTAGTCACTCTTATGAGCTGCGGGTAACATTCTTTGCTCTTATACTGGACGTCAGGAATATTCCAAACTCGCAGGGAAGAGATGAAGGGCATTCGGTCTATTCAGTTCGCTCGTTCAGCGAAGTGAGTAGTTTTGTCTTCATAAAGTATGAGTTTGAAATACTTGAACGATTCTCATTAGCATTGCCTTCGCCTTTTCGATTCCCGTTCTTGCTGCGACACTGTCGTTCGTGACTTACACGTCCACCTCTCACAACTTTAACGTCGCTATCATCTTCTCTTCGTTCTCACTCTTCCAGGTAAATATCGCCTAGGCATAGGCTTATCTGTGATTTGCTGACACTTTGCTTTCTCACAGCTGCTGAGACAGCCACTGATGTTCATGCCTCGTGCGCTATCGGCGACGACCGACGCACAAAACGCCCTCAGCCGGTTTGCGCTCTTTTCATCTCAGTATTCTCGCCTCTGATCTTTCCATCTATCGATTCATAGTCTCACGAAAGTCTTTCACGCTCCCCTCATGCAAGGTGCCACATTCACCATCGACCCGTCGCAAAAGCTCGCTCTAGAAGTTCGCGATGCTACGTTCGAATGGGAGGAGACCTTGTCAGCCAAGGAAGCCAAGGAAGCCCGAGCGAAGAACAAGAAGGGAAAAGAAAAGGAGCCTGCTCCCAGTGCAGCTGCACCAAAAGACGTTTTGGACGATACGCCGTTCCAGGTTCGCAATATTGATATGCTCGTTCCGAGGGGATCGCTTGTGGCCATTGTGGGAATTGTCGGAAGCGGGAAGGTAAGCTGTTCGTCATACAATGCATCATGTGCTATGAGGATGTAATGCCACGTTTATTGCTGTCATAGTCGAGTCTTCTCATGGGCCTCATCGGTGAGATGCGCAAAGTTCAAGGGCACGTGTCATTCGGGGGTCGCGTGGCATATTGTGCGCAGACTGCGTGGATCCAGAACGCGACGCTGGTATGGGCTTCCATGCTTAAGATATCGAGGTGTACCGCTGACTACCAGTGTGATAGCGAGAAAATATTCTCTTCGGGCAGCCCTATGATGAGGACAGGGTGAGTGAATTTGGCCTCCTCCGAGTTATTATCTCACATGTTCTGTGTTATATAGTATTGGAGGGCCGTCGAAGACGCCTCACTGATTACCGATCTCCAAGTGCTTGCAGATGGTGACTTGACCGAGGTAAACCTATTGACCAGTCCTTATGTGAGGTAAAGCTCACAGGATTGTAGATCGGTGAGAAGGGAATCAATTTGAGTGGTGGCCAGAAACAGCGGGTATGTCTTCCATTAAACAGTCACACACCGTCTTTGGCTCACTATATGTACAGGTGAACATCGCCCGTGCTCTCTATCACGATGCCGATGTTGTCCTATTCGACGATCCCCTATCCGCCGGTAAGTACCTACGTAATGCAGATTTCCTACCATGTCTTACGATCATTGGCAGTCGACGCCCATGTCGGCCGAGCTCTCTTCTCTGACGCCATTCTCGGTGCTCTACGCAATCGTGGCAAGACTGTCATACTCGTGACCCACGCACTCCATTTCCTCTCCCAATGCGACTTCGTTTATACCGTGGACAACGGGCGGATTGCGTCACAAGGGAAATACGAAGACCTCGTGCGATCGGATGAAGCGTTTGCGAAATTGATGAAAGAGTTTGGTGGCGAGGAGAAGCATGCTGAGGACGTTGAAGAGGAGGAAGAGGCGATGGAGCAAAAAGCACCTGCTCAAGCCAGCCTTGAAGAGGCGAAGTCTAAGTCTGAGTCGAAACAGAAGCGACTTGGTGCTGGTAGTGGAAAATTGGAGGGCAGATTGATTGTCTCAGAGAAGAGGACTACAGGATCTGTTAGCTGGAAGGGTAATGCGTCTACTGCGTTCTATCTGGTTCAGTGGCTAATCGCAATCTCTGTGTAGTCTATGGAGCTTATTTTTCAGCTGGAAGAGCGTCTCTCACTGTGCCATTCCTGATCGTCTTCTTGTTCTTGATGCAAGGTAGTCAAATCATGAACTCGTATACTCTCGTATGGTGGCAAGCAAAGTAAGTCCAGTCTGCTTGCTGTATATGCTCATCAATGTTAATTATTACCACTGCTTAGCACCTTCAACCGACCAAACTCGTTCTATCAGATCTTGTATGGCTGCATGGGCGTCTCACAGTCCTTTTTCACATTACTAGTGTAAGTTCTCAGTTTTACATCTGGCTTTTTTGTTATTGATCCTACGCGGTCTCTGTAGTGGAGTGTCCATGGACGAGATGGCCTTCTTCGTTTCGCAGAACCTTCACAACAGCGCGATACAAAACATCTTTTATGCCCCCATGTCGTTTTTCGACACTACAGTACGTCGCTGAAGGGCTGACACTGACGGACGTATGCGTGGATCGCTGACCTGTATCATTCATAGCCTGCGGGACGCATTCTTAGCGTGTTTGGTAAGGATATTGATAGTGAGTCCCTCACTTTGTTCATCTACCATAACGAGTACTAATATCGACATGCGCTCAGATATCGACAACCAGCTTCCAGGTGTGTCTCGCCGCTTGAAAGTCTTGGCCCATGTTAGTACTCAAGAATTGTCTCGTATTATCAGTGTCAATGAGGATGCGTAAGTACTGCTTCTTGGCACTTAACAATCGCCGAACTGACATACCTGCAGTTGCTCTCACTATCGCAAGCGTTTGTGGCTCGGTGGTTATTATCACAGTTTTAGAGCATTATTTCAGTACGTTCTGATTTTTCTTCTATGCATCGGGTGGATTTCGACTAGTCATACTTTTCCAGTCCTTGCGGCATTGTGCATATCTATCGGATATATGTACTTTGCGGCCTTCTATAGATCAAGTGCACGGGAGTTGAAGCGCATAGGTATGCATCTAGTGCATCATCTAATCACACATCTACTGAGAAACTTACAGATTCTATGCTGCGTTCTTTCCTATACGCCCACTTTGCTGAGTCCCTATCGGGACTGCCTACCATCAGAAGCTATGGTATGGTCGATCGTTTCCTCGAGGACAACGTGTACTTCACCGATCTCGAGGATCGCGCTGCCTTTCTGACTGTTACGAATCAAAGGTGGGTTTCTAGTCAATTTCGCACCGTGCATAGTTGCTGACACACAAGGACGTTCCAGGTGGCTAGCGATCCGTCTCGATTTCTTGGGAGGAATCATGTCATTTGTCGTAAGTCTCGAAAAGACCCCCAAGGAAATGTACTGTAATTGATTGGTCTCTGAAAGGTCGGTCTTCTCGCAGTGATAGGTGTTTCAGGAATCAACCCGGCTCAGATTGGTTTGATCCTTACCTACACAAGTATGCAAAACCCTTCCCAGGCTATCAAGTGTCCCCCTGCTCACTCTTCTTCGCATTTAGCCACTCTCACTCAGTTGTGCGGAATGGTGACTCGTCAGGTTAGTAAAGGAGGTCAAATTCCTCGTATTTGTACTAAAATTCCAAATGTAGTCCGCTGAAGTGGAGAACTATATGGCGTCGGTTGAGACTGTGACCCACTACAGCCACGGAGACAACATCGCTCAGGAAGCCGCTCATGAGGTGCCTGAGACGAAGCCTGCTCCGGAGTGGCCCGAGCACGGCTCCATCGAGTTCAAAGATATTGTTATGAGGTACCGACCGGGACTTCCTCTGGTGTTGAAGGGGCTGTCTCTCAGCATTCGTGGAGGTGAGAAGATTGGTGTGGTGGGCCGGCAAGTTTTCTTCTACAGCTGCGTGAAGGTATTGCTGATGTACAACAGAACCGGTGCTGGCAAGAGTTCGTTGATGTTAGCTCTCTTCCGGATCGTGGAGCTAGCATCCGGATCCATCACCATAGACGGGTACGTCCACCAGTTTTTTTTGGCTTTACTGCACCCTCACTCATGCGTTAATCAGGGTCGACATCACGAAGATTGGTTTGCGGGACCTCAGGAAGAAGGTTGCGATCATTCCTCAAGACGTGAGTGTGCCTGAGCCTTGTTCCGTATGTGGGTACTAACCTAGTGCATACGAAAGCCTCTCCTATTCAGCGGTACGCCATATATGATATCCGCGCATTTACGATATACTGAATGGACTTCTAGGAACTATACGGAGCAATTTGGACCCATTTTCGATGTATGAGGATGTCCGTCTCTGGGACGCTCTGCGAAGGTCTTACCTAATCGAGCCTACCACTGACGTCGACATGGAAAAGGAGGGGCTGAAAGAGCAGAACAAGACCCGGTACACTCTGGACAGCGTCGTCGAATCCGATGGTGCTAACCTCAGTGTCGGCGAGCGAAGTCTCCTCAGTTTGGCAAGGGCGCTTGTCAAGGATAGCAAAGTAGTTGGTATGTCGTGCCATTTGTTCCACGCAATGGAGGTCTTTTGTAGCTTACAAAACTTATTAGTGCTCGATGAGGCGACGTGAGTATATTTCTCCCACTGCGAGGTTGCAACTGAACCCAAACTCGCGCGCAGTGCTTCTGTGGATCTCGAAACAGATGCCAAAATACAGCAGACAATCCAGACGCAGTTCCGGGACAAGACGTTGCTCTGTATTGCCCGTATGTGTAAACCTATCCGGCTCAGCCATTGTCAGCATCTCATGTTCCTTCAAAGATCGTCTTCGAACTATCATCGCCTACGACCGTATCCTCGTGCTAGACGCGGGCACGATCGCCGTGAGTTTTGTTTTCCGTTCTTGTATTGCAATAAATCGCCCGTCGTCGTTTTGCAATCACTGACACGCCCTCGTCAAGGAATTCGACACTCCGTGCGCGCTGTACATGAAGAACGGCATATTCCGCGGCATGTGTGAACGAAGCAACATCTCTCTGGATGAGATTAACAAAGCCGCGATCAGAGTACAAGACGTATAGAACTGCGTATATAGAGGAGGTTGATATATTAGACGAACTGCTGACTGTGGACCTGTGGACAGAGTTTCCTATCGCGCTAGAGATACAACATTGATACTGCTACTAATGCTGAGAAAAGAAGAAAGCACAGGAGAATATGTAAGCTCTTTGCAGGTACAAAATGAACGCATGTGGAAACTCCAAGAGAGAAAAGCACAGAAAAAAATTCCAGACTCGGACTGCCAATATGTATTCAAGAATGCATCTCGGTGCTATTCTGCTGGTACGTTCCCATCCATCCGAAACCTACAAAGCCATCCGTGTGTGTGAGCATGACAGCCGTCCAGCAAACAGGGACATACAACGTACCAGGTATCGCCATGTCCGGCCACATGCCCGAATCAGCCATAGACTTGAGAAGCTCAGAGTCGAAAGGCAGCGGCGGAGAGAAGAAATCGGGTTCGCTCATGTCTATCCCGAGCCCGTTGACGAGCTCCGGAGAATCTGCGAGCAGGTTTTGCATGCCTGGCAAGGGAGGGGACAGCGACGTTCTTGGCGGGGCTGGAGAGACCGGAGTCGACTGGACCATCTTGAGCCCACGGGCGTCGTCGTACAGCTCCGTCTTCTGGCTCACAGGAGAAGCCGACTTTGATTTCGCAGACGCTCGTTTGCTCAGCATCGGGGGTCGGTCGACTTGAGCAACGGGAGCGGCGAGGAGGCTTTTCAGGAAGGAAGAGTAGAGCTTGGGGCCGTGACGATCGTCGACGGCGACTTCGGGAGAGCCGAGAAGGTCTGCGACTTTCTCGACCTTGTCGCGGATCTCGAGTCGTTGCTCTCGCGATACGTACGAGGCGTAACGAGGCTGCATTAACTGCAGACCAAAGAAACCCCGTTGATTACGCGAAACGACTCGAGTTTGGAGTAACCTTACCTTGAGGAGGAAAGCACAGGCAAATGTGACAAAGACGCTCTGCGCTTCGGGTCCATGGCGGAGGAATATCCCTGAGGCGGGCAAGTTAATCAGGACCTTCACGTACGACATTTGTGCGACATACTATGATCCGGCATCGAGATATCCTCGAGAATAGCGTTCGTCACATCGAACGCGGCGCGCAAGCACTAGATACACAAAAAGAAATAAGTTTTGAGCTGTTATGGAGACAGTGACATGTCACAACAAAAAAAACTCACGCGCCACAGAAGAGTGACGTCTTGGCCCACCGACGTCTTACCGAACGCATACAAGAACCCAAACGACAGCACCGTCATTCGAGCGTAGCTGTACGCCAGACGGAGAAGACGACTGCGGAAGTTGGATTGAACGTCCGCGGGATCTGTGTGCTCCCTCAGCAGCGTGCACCACTTCTCCCAGAGACGGGCGAGCTCGTCGTCTGTCTCGGCAGCAAGCGTTGCTAAATCGACATTCTAAACAATACAGTGGTTTCGATAATCATCAGTCTATGTCAGAAAACGAACTTGTTAGAAGAGTGGGCGAGACGTTACCTTGTTAAACCCAGTAGGACTATTCGCATCGCTGTGGATCTTGTCCCTGAACTTCCCGAGGATCGACAGCTCAGCGTTATACCCAGCCAACTGTATGTCGAACCCTTTCAGGTTGTACGGAGAACTGTTCCACCACTGGTGCGAGTGGTTCGCGACGTAGTCCATGTTGCTGATAATCGGGGCTTTGCCGTATTGTGACCCTGTGGAGCGATCGAGGTTGAAGCAGTTCAACCAGGCGCGAGTGCGGTTCAGCATCTCACGAGCGTGCATCTCGTTCTTGGGCTTTGCGGTGTTCGGATGGTGGAGGTTCAGGTCGGTCGCTATGCTATAGAATAATAGATTGCCCGTTTAACGGTGCTTTTTTTCCGGAAAAGGAGGGAGATTTACCGTATGGCGACGCCAAGATAGATAAAGCCTCTGTCATCTTCCCATTTGCGGGCAGGTACTGGGTAGAGACTGAGCAAGATGAATGCGTGCACTGACTCTACGCTCTTTTGTCCACCGATGAGCGCTGTACCCGCTGCCAGCCTTGCGTATTCCATGGCCCGTTGATAAAGCTCCGGACGCTCATTGTGGAACCTAGATGCAATACCACACACTAAACTCGATTAGTAGGCATTAATAACACTTGAGCGTGGTGGATAATACTCACTGACGGTGAACAAAAATGGACTACGCCAGTACGTTTGTTGCGCAGAATACAGTGCCGGATCTAGCAAGCTAACGGATAGGTTCATGTACTTCCAGTAGCTATAGATGCATATTGTCAAAAGAAGACTAACAAACCACGAAGAGAATGTATACTTACATGTCAAACAACTTCTCGACCTCTGCAACTGAGATGAGACCAGTACGCAATATATGAGGTGTCTGCTGGTCTTGCACAATCGGACGATCAAAGGTGGGAGCTGTGCGGCAATTAAATGGTAAAAGCTTCACAGACGAACGAGATACTCACTGGGTCTGAAATAATTCACATTCGCCAACCCGAGGTCCTCGTCAGCGATATCGTCACCGCCCATACTGCTCTTCGACTGTTTCCTCCTCACGCTCTTCGTGCCCAGCGACATGTTCGCAATCAACCCTAACGGAACAGCCGGGTTCGGAATCGTAGCAAGCCGCTCCTTCCTGCTCGGGGCCTCCGACACAGACCTTCTGCTGGTGTGGACGGAGCCTTCGTCTCCACTAGCACCGGCTTCGCCATCCTCGTCCGCTTCCACCATCACGTCAACGTCGTCATCCTCGGCAGCGTCTTCGTCGAGTGGGATTTCCCTATCGATCCCGTCTTCTTCCGCGAGCATTTCCCTGGTCGCACTAGGCCCGCCCATACTGATGTACCCACCAAAAGCTTCGATGGACTCGCGCGCCTTTGCGATCCAGTCCATGACGTCCTCCTTTGTCTTTGGGCCGCCCAGGGGGTCACGCTCAGTACCTCTGCCTTCATCTGGCGTGGAGATGAGTGAGAAAGACTCAGTGGTTGCTGTTTGGCTCGGCGACGGCATGTCAGCTACTGCACTCGCGCGCGCTGCCTCGACCTTGCGGTTCGCTTCCTCGAGATCTGCCAAAAGGCTGTTAATCGTCTCTGTCTGCTCTTTGATCTGAGACAGAAGATGTTCTCGTTTACTACCGCAGAAACGATAAGTATCGGTGCATATATGCGTATGAAATAACAAAGATGAACGTACGGGGGAGCTCGGCGTTTTTTGCGGCCAGGTATCTTGCACTCGTGATTGCCATTGCTACAACGTTTGCAGACGTCGAGGCCAGGCTTGAATTCGCACTTGACCTGCGTGAAACGATCATCTTTGATGAAGCCAGTGGCACGAAACCAGAAAAACCGACCTTCAAGCCTTTACAGCGCTCGCAAGCACCACTGCGGGTAAGGTAAGCTACTCTGTTACTGATCTCGGCAACTGGAAGTGAAGACGTACGCTTTTGCCTTTGCCGTCTCAGGCGCAGCACCCGTTTCCCTATCCGACAGGTCGTCCTGGTCAAAATCATACATTCCATCATCCATCGTCCTCAAACGTTTGAAACCGGAAGTAGCGTATAGATCCGAGTGTCCGTCAGGGCGATACTGATGTGGCATGGTGGTCTGATTCACATTTCCCTGTGCTGGGGAGAACGTGTGTGGGAATGATTGGGGGGAAGAGCCATATGGGACCTGGCTGCTGTGTGATGAATTCGATCGCATGTCGACAGACTGCTGCGAGTACTGAGGGAACGCAGACGACTCCTGGAACGGGTTTACTTGTGCACGCAATGGCGGCGAGGGTAATCCTCCGAACGACCCACTTTGGGGAAACTGCTGTGTCTGGCTCTGCGACGGAGTCGATGAACCTGACATTGAGGGGAAGTACCCTTGACCGCCAAGGGAGGTAGTCGCATTCTGACTTTGATCCAAGGAAGGCTGGAGATTGAAGTTGAACTGGTGCTGCAGGTTCTGTGGAAACGACGAGTTGAAGGCGTTGTAGGTGGGGTTCTGGACAGACTGTGTTACGCCCTGCTGCCGTGTAGCCACAGCGGGCTGGGAGCTTGTGCCGACGTGGGGGAGGACACCGTACATGCTGGTGTCGAGCTCGTACTCTTGTTCGAGCTGTGGTGCGACACGCTGTTCGTCCCAGGCGGTGGTCATCTGGTAGTGCTGAGCAGACATGCTGGAGCGAGTTCAAGCTAGCAAAGGAAAGCAGATATGAGCTCTGCAAACGCCCAAGAAGCTAGAAAGTGATAGACGCACTGGTAATGATGTGACTTGTATGCGCACTGCCACAAAGCGAACGCAAGACCTGCTTGGATGGGCGTACTGTGATGCACTGCTGGTTTGCTGTGTACGTGGAGGAGAGGGAGCAGGAGACGTTTGCACAGCAGATGGACGTGATAACATGCACGGAGCTGCAGCGTTACTGCTGGACATACGTCTCTTGTTTTCGCCGGAAAGCGATGCAGCCATCACGTACAGCGGGTGCGATCTTCCTCAATACGCGCATTATTTCCACCGCTCATGAGCATACCTACACATGGAGATATGTAGGATTATGGGCAGAGGATACAAAGATGTAGGGCAGCCGACGCCAATATCTCTGTCACTGGCCGAGTTTCATCAATACAGCTGATCCTGCCAGAACACCGTGCAAAATAGCGAACGACAAGCTTGATGTGCACGCTCCTGCTGAATTGGCGGCTGTGCAAATGTCTCGTTCGCACTCCGGCTGAGCCGGACACATGTACTACCCTCCTGGACAAAGTGCGTATCGGATCTGCCCTGAACGTGTGCTCACCTCACAGCCAGGTGACAGCCATACGCAACGACTCGATCGACGCGCCTATGCTCAACTTGACCTCGACCTTGCTGGCTCTACGAAGATCAAGTACAATAAATGACATAGGTGGGCGGCACCAGACCAAGACGCACCGTGGATGTAGCCATTGCATCCCACACCATTACAGTCTCGAGCTCGGGTGTTTTACTGGACACCTGGAGGGCTACTCAGGGCTGTAGAACATCAGCTTTTCGACGGAAATGATGACAACTGAGAGTTAGCCGCAAGGAAATGCTTGTCTCCGGCGCTGTCATCATGCGGCGACCGTTCAACAACGAAACGGTTAGGCATGATCCTCCTGTCACAGTAGACAAACAATGCCAGGCTAAAGCGAAGAGCCATTGGGAGTGACACATTGCCATTCCGAGTCTCAAGTCTTAACAACTTGGAATTTTGCTACCATGGCCAGTAGCTAACATCCTCCCCTCAATTGGCGATCACGACCTTTGTGGCACTCCTCTGCAGTGCCTCTGTCACTGCGACCAACGTGGTGCTAATACAAATCTCATGATGGGATATGACCGCGCTCATGAAACTATACTCATGTAAACCCACACAACGTCTTGTTCAGCATTGAGTCTTGACTAAATTTAACTAATCGACGTCACTAGCTTTCGCTGCTTCAACTTTTTTGGCCCAATGTACACTCAAAAAATGAAAATTTCTCTGAATTACACAGTCTTGTTCGTTGACTCTCTCAACTTCGTAAAGCGGCCACCCACGTTGGGCTGTCGAACTTTGCAGCCTCCGTGCGCGGATCAAAGTGTTCCACATTACTTTCCATATACGTCGCTCAGGGTAGCTCGGCAACGCGGATCAACCCGACGACGCCCAAGAACGGCAACTCACATCAGTATCGCATATTCCCGTCGTCTCCGTCGGTCGTCGTCAACAGTGAGCGAGACAAGACCACCACCTGCACTTTTCATCTTCCTCACCCTCCGCATTCGCTCTGCAAGGGCCTACGCTGCTGCCTTCGTACAAGGCAGGTCCGGTCTTTACTGTCTTTTCTCTTTGGTACGTCGCAATACATCCACAGCCTTGGTTACCCTGGGATTCACATCTCAACAGAACATATCCCTCCCCCGCAATAACTCGCTATCCTCCTCCTCAACTGCATTCTTATGCTCTTACAGTCGTCGCTCCTTCATTGACATGCACACACGTCACAACCGCCGCGCCAAGCGGCAAGACTCTGCACTCCCCATTGTCAGCGGTCTCGGAGGAGTCGCCACAGTCAGTCCTACTGCGGTACCCACAGGCGGCCTCATTATCAGTGAAGGAGTCACAGCCGTGTCGGCAGCCTCAGAGGCGCTGCCAACCCTGGCACCGGACTTTACACTCACCACCGGTGAATCATCTCCAACCTCGAGCATCCAACCTTCCCAAACCCAAGCATCATCACAAGCCCTGGCCAACTCATCTTCACTCCCTACGTCCTCTGTCGTTGCCGCCTGCATTGGCTCGTTCATTGGTCTTACGCTGCTTATATGTGTCTTCATCTGGTGGACGAGGCATTCGTCTACGAACCAGAGCCGTGGCTCGCCGCGCTCTCCCATATCCGAGCACAGGAATGCGCGTGGAGAGGTAGACAAGCAGGTCACCCACAGTGGAGTGTGGAACAAGTTGAGCTCGGAGCACGGTCATCAGGAGATCACGGAGGAGGATTCGGACGAGAAGAACTTCTCCATGTTCAAGAAGAGGACGATGAGCATGCGGACGACTCGCACCGCCAAGGCTCTCGAGGAACATGGATTCGATATGCCGTCGATCACCAAGTACCATCCCGATTTGGCTCGACAGCTCGCTCAGCCCGAGCGGCCGTTTACACAACGGCAACAGAGTGGCGTCACCTGGGGCGACAATGACACGGTTGGCGATGACTCTTTCCTATCCCTGCGGTCGGTCCGCATTGAATCTGGCAAAATGTCTCCGACGTTCGGCGTAGCGAAGATGACACCGCCTGCTGTAGCATCCCAACAACACAAATGGGAGTCTGCAGAGGTCTTGACGTTGGAGGAGAGCGCGGAAATAGAGAACCCATTCGCAGACGTCGCTGTGGAGCGTCGCAAAAGCACTTCTAACCCCTTCTTTAGTGCCCGAGATATACCCAGGCGTAGGAGCCGAAGTAACAGTCGCGGGCACTCGCACAGCAGGAACGCTAGCAGGAGCAAACGCAGCCCAAGCCGCTCGCGGGTTGTAAGTCAAGGTAGTCAAGGCAGTGAAGCAGACCCGTTTTCGGATCTACCTGGTAGTCCTGAAACGATGAGAGACCTACCCGCCTTCAAGCGCATACTCTCCCACTCTCACACGGAATCATCAACGAGCAACGGCGGCAACCCTATGACTGAACACGCAATGAAATCACTCATTGCGGCGTTGGATCTGACACAGGAGGAGGTAGAGGAACGACTGCGTGTCGCTTCGATGCAGCCATCAATAGAATCACAGTATTCAACGTTGATACAAGACCTGGAGGACGATATTGCCAAAGCCTTGGCATCCTCCAACCTGTTGCTGGGCCCGTCCTCTCGATACTGAACGGTTCATGTTCGGAACTCCTGCATCCACTTATCCCCTCCCGCCCAAGCGCCGCAGCGCACTCTTGGAAACATAAGTGAAACCCGGTCTGCGATTGGCACACCTTCACTGTTGATATTCAACTCATTATATCCCCCTTCCTCTTGCCAGTCCCTCTCCTTCCAACCCCTCCTCGCCCATCTGGCACACTTCCACCCCGATCTGTGATCGATGCCATTGCTTTCAGCCAGCGCGCCACAATCCTTTTTCTTGTTTTGTTGTCTGCTCGCCTCGCTATCTTACTTCCCTCGCACCCGGAATTTTAGTTGTAAGCACCCAGCGTTTTTTCTTCACTCTTTCCTTCTTTGTTGGGGTACTACCATTTTTTGTACTGCGCACGTCGTCGTAGTGTATTACATATCTTGTTCTTCTCCAGTGGCCCTGGTCCGTCGTACTACTTACTCGCTATTTATTCATACCGATGAAAGCAAAAAAGAACTCGCCCGTCCGGTCAAGGTTTGTGTGGTTATGCTGGACAGAAGCTGCCGTTGTCAAGTCAAGATGCCATGATAACAAAGTACGTTATCTGCACACAAACGCCGAAAATAGAATGAAATCCGTTATTGAATGACGGACTCTTTAGGCCGTGGTCACAGTAAAACAGGTGTTCTTCACTGTGAGCTTCTCGCAACTTGCACTCTGACCATGACAAGCTCTTGTACGCTCCGAGTCGACTCTGGAGGCACTGGATGTTGCGTTATCTCATGTGCGGATGCAGTTGGGTACCAAGGTGATTCATTAATGGATTTGCCATTTAGGGAATGTCATGATATGAGCAGCGGCGAAACACTGCGACTCCATCACCCACAGGCAACCCGCAGGGCTCTGCAGCCTCCCACCTCCCTTCGTTTCCTTCACCGTCCGTTGTTTGCTACCGGCCTCTCCCTTCCCCCACCCTCTTACAGGTCAAGCTGGTGAATGCTCACGGCTACTCACGCCTAACCTCCTCAGGTGTTTCTTTCCGGGCTGCAGCAACAGTCTAGTCGTTCTTTACCACGTCATTCCTTTGCATACCACGCTCGCTTTTTAGAGCTTCATTGATCAGCCAAGAACCCACCCGCTTCATAACAGCTGCCAATCGTACCCTGCCTCCCGTTTCGCCATCATGGCCCCTTCAATTTTTGTCCCAGAACTCGTCGCACGCAACGCGGAACCCGACTCGCAAGTCAACAACACATTCAAACCGATCTACGCCATCGGAATTGCCATCATCGGTCTCCTCCTCATCGGACTCGCCGTCTTCATTGTCGTCCGTTCCGTCAAGAAGAAAAAGTCCGGGTTCGCGCAGGTCAGAGAAGATCGGATTCAGGCTCTCACTCTGAACGTTCGCGGGATCATGATGGAGAACGACGAGAAAAAGAGGTGCGTACAAAGACAGATATTATCATCTCGCTCGATAAGGGAGAGAGAGAAAAACACTCGCACGCAAACCCCTGACCTTCATGTTCGCATGCTTTTCAGTTATGGGGTGACGCTACGCAACGACGAATACGTGTTCACACCACACAACATTACGGAAAGCCCCGTCATGCCTGAAGTGACCGTCCTCAGCCCGAACGCCTCGAAAGCTGAGATCCTCGAGCACTACGAGGTAGAGGGAAAGCTTCCCCGTCCGTTCGCGCCCTTCATGGGCACACCCCCTTCCCCCCTCACTCCCGATCAGAAGAAAGACAACCGAGCGTCGACGGCATCGTGGATATCGTGGAAACGAAGCTCTTTCCTGAGCGCGGTCACGCCGGGTTCTGGCCGTTCGTCTGTGGCGTCATTTGCGAGCAACGCGTCTGGCAAGGACAAGCGGACGATCAGGCAGACTTTTAACCCTGTTCTCCCCGACGAACTCGTCGTGTCCATTGGTGAACGTTTACATGGTATGTCACTTTCCTGCGATCAATATGTACTTTGGACACTCATGCTTTGTTTTGTACCTCCAGTTGTCACTTCGTACGATGACGGGTGGTGCATTGTCGGTCGCGACAGCGTCTTCAAGCCTGGAGAGATTGAGCTCGGCTCCGTACCCGCCTGGTGCTTCGTCAAACCGATCAAAGGTCTTCGCGCAGAGCGTCCCTTGCGCACGACAAGCTTGGGAGTCAGCGTCAACCTCGAAGAGCCCAACAGCCCCGCTCGCGATAACGTCATGTCGTGGTCAAACTTCTAAACTGCCTCTACGTCCCCTCGCACCCCTCTCCCTCCGTGAGCTCGTAGCTTGATGCTTCATCTCCTTATATACCTCCGCCATCTCCAGTTTCATTGTGTTCGCTCTCAGCTTGCATGTTATTTTCTTGCACTGCGTAACGCCGGCCGCTGGGCATATTTATTCATGTAACGATATGATTATTGACGAGGCGAATTCCCCTCGCCGATCTTCCTTTCAGTTCACTCTCCAAGCTTCAAGCTTCAGGCATCAGGGGCGGCACAAAGCTTTTTTTCCTGTGCTGGGTGTTCGCTGCTTTACCTTCCTCTTTCTCTTTCTAAAATATCGCTACGCGATAAACGCCCTTTTCCTTTCGCCAATAGGAATTACAGCTACTTGTTTTCTCTCCCATCGCTGGTGTGTCCGCTGTAACACTTATTATCGATATCGTGTTCCGCAATGTCTAGGTCCATCGTTACAGTCAATACCCTCCGACGCGATTGTCTGCGTTTCCATCTTCACCGCACCAGTGCAGGCTATCCTCGAACACAAATGGTACCAAAGCTCAGCTTATATGTATCATCTTTCGATTTCATGTCACACGGTCAAAGAGGTTCATCGTTGCAGTCATTCATTCAATTGATCAGTGATAAATATGTCTGTACCCCTCGTGCCCGTCTTGCTCAGCTTTTGTCCAAATCTCCCACCTACTAGAGCGATGCACACGCTGGCCTTGAGCTTCAGGTCGCGCGTGAGAACGTATAAGTGTGCCTGTACTGCCATGGCTTCTTTTCCTCGTCGTGTGATGATATTTTCTACGCTGGCCTTTCAATCACAAGCTTGTTCATATCTAGCGAGGGAGTTCTTGGTATTGGTGAGCGAGTCAACATTATCTCAAACTTATTGTTAGATTACACGGGTTACACCACATGTGTGTGGTGTATCCGTCAATCTAATTCTTGTATTGTGCTTGTAACTTCAGTGGAAATGATTGTAAACATGAGTGCTCACTGTTACAAACGGTCTTCACACCCTATCATTTTCCTTTACTTCTTCGATTACCTTGATAACCAGTTATCTTCTTTACAATTGCCTTGACGATCCAACTCGTCTTTCCTTCATCATTCCCTGATCCACATTGCCTCCGTTCAACACGGACTGTTATGTTACCAGTTGCCTTCTGATGTCCATTCAAATCTTGGACCTAACTCCAATTGGTTACCATTGCCTTGGTTCAACCCTCGGCCTTTCCATACCTCCGTTACCACTCCATCGGGTCCAACCCCGTCTATCCCCTGTTTCGGATCCAACTCCGTCTATCCCCTGTTTCGGGTTCAACCCCTTCTCTATTGATTCCTGCCTCATGTTTCACCTGTCTATTGTTCCTTGTTTCCGCCCCTTGACGGTCTTTTCTCTCATTGGCTTTCCAGAGTAGTGGTTATTCTCTCTGTATTGTTCTTCCTTTCTGTTTCTCCGATTCGCTACAACTACCTCGGACTGGTCCAGAAGTAGTTAGGTCAACATGTATAAATAGCCGCTAGACATGGGGACTAGAACCTCAGTCTATCCACTTTGTATCAATATTCCTTCTATCAAACCATCATCTGTCTGCCACTGTGCTTGACAGCGACCGCGCGGCCTAGACCATCATCAGACCTTGAGTGTAGCTACACCAAGGGGTTCTGACCTGACAACTTGTCCCTTGACGATAGTCGGTCTTAACAAACACAGGCGTACATATATGTATAGTACTACTACAACCCATATCTGTACGTCTCAGCTAATGTGATGGTTACTACTTGAGTTTCCATATATGGCTTCATAATTCCCATATCAAGACTGTGGAAACTCTGCTACCTTAAAGCGTCCTTGTAATAAAGCGTGGGAAACTATATATCATATCATATTATATTATATAGTTTTAACAGACTGGACCATAGCACTGCCTAGAGAATTGTTTCGTGAGTGGCGCGGTAGCTTATCGCCCGACGCGCATACACAAAGGTGACAATGTTCACAGATATGAAAGACACATTGGACGCCGGTCAAAGTCACGTACTTACTCTGTCGGTGAGCCCTCGCAGTCATGTATGAAATCAACTTCAAGCTAACGGACTCCCGTTCACCAGCTATTGGGTCATCGTTGTGGTACCAGACCTTCTCTGGCCTTCTGCACGAACCACACCGTTGAGGAGTGCGAGAAGATCTATCGCGTGAGTAGTTGAAGTCTTGTGAACCCTTTAGTGTCAAGTAAAGTGTGAGGAAGAGAGTTGTTTGATGTGTGTCTTATCCACAACAGCATCAAACTTCATCATGTGATCTAGATGTGGACCAAATAATCTGCATGATGTTTACCTGGCATGGATTAACACATTGCTTGGAACAGCATATATACTACAATAAGACTGAGATAATGACATCTCAGTTAAACTGCCTTTTGGCATAATGATTATGACATCAAAGTTCAGATCACTTGCACATGAGCAGGATTACAGGCTCAAGCGTAGCTCAAAATAACTGGCCAGTCATAAGGGGTTTTGGTGGAATATTGGCTGCAGTAGTCAGGCAAGACAATTCAGATGATTAAGTGCACAGGAATAGCGAGACTAGTATTGGTAGAACAACACAAACAAGGTTAAGCGATGTTTTCTGGTAATCCAATTTCACTGCACTTGCCAGATTTTGGGATTATGCGACATAATGGATTATGAAGGGATTTGCAATCAAATGCTACACCATTCCAGAGCGCATGAGGGAGAAGGGCAGGCTCCTTATGCTTCAAAGACACTCAAAAGCCGTGGCTGGACCATGGGTGCCCGTGCTTGCTGGTCATGGGAGCATATTAGCTGTCACAGAGACAAAGCTCGACGCAACTAAAAGGGACACAGAGTGGAAAACAACGAGGAGGTGGTGGCAGGCGTAGAGCACAATGCTTTCACCAGCTATCAGACTTTGTTCAAGTTGCTAGCCCAGTAAAGACCAAGTTAGTATTGATACTACTCGCTATGTAGTACAAGAGGGGTGTTGCTTACCTAGCGCAGTAAAGACCAAGAGGTTGAGATGGGGGCTAGGAGCGTACATGTAGCTGCTTATATAGACTTCAGGGACCTGTGCACAGAATATGTTAAGGGCAGGCTTTGCAAGAAGCCATGTGAACGAAGAACAAAAGAACTACCTAAAGGAGAACAATAGCTATTGTCTAGACTTTGCCAAGAACTCTACTCGTGAGAGAATCTATCTAAAAGGAGACCAACTATTGTATTCCATTCCCACACCTGTGAGAACATCCTTCCATAAAGAGAACAATAGGGAAAGAACAATAAGGAGCCCATGTGAGCGGTATCTATGACATCAAACCCTAGCTATGGGCTGAGCCATGTGCTTGTAGCCATGTGGTCTTACTTAAGCTAAGTCACATGCCAGTGTGACATAGTAGCAAGTAATGTGACCGTGTGGAGCGTCTAAGCCACGTGATACGGGCGCTTAATAGACGTGAAAAGGAAGTTTGTGCAGAAAAGGTTGCAACTAAGCTGCAGCCGGGAGTTTTACAGATAAAAACAAGAGGTAAATTGCGAAAATTAAGGGCTAGTCAGGCCATCCATGACATTAGCTACATGCAGAATGAGGCTTCTGGCGAACTGCAGACAGCAAATTGCCTATTGCCATGGTTCAATGAAGCTGCACGATAAGGGGCAATAGACGTACCGGCATGTTGGTTATTTACAGCAATCAGCAAGCGCCGAGTTGCCGCTGGGAACTCTACATTACATTCAGAAATTGTAGCTTGAGAACAGTCGAATATGGATGGGAGTACATACCTAAAAGGTGATCTTAGCAGCAGCAACAGGAATGCTCTCCTGTTAAGCTCCTATGCAAAGATGACTGTAGCCACTTGCTGAGCCTGTTGGGCTGCAAACGAATTCGTACCTGCACGTACTGATTGACGTGCTTGAAATACATCTTGAAGGTAGTCTGACGGACTGTGTATTCCATAACAAAATCTATTGCATTAGTTCATACTGCAAATTTTGTTGTTAGAACTGTTGGACACTAAATCAGAAAGACTTCACCTATATATATGACCAAAGTAGAAAATCTCTGGAATCTGAGCAAGTAGTGAGAGTCAGCCAGTATAGTCTCAACGTGTTATTGAAATACGCACACCATTTCACGACTGATTATCAACCATGCTTCGCGAGAATTCCACGGGTGGGTCAACACGAGGAAATCTTCACCCTCCCACCCTTCTCAATAATCGCGATCGCTTGCTCGACCTCGACGAACCAACTAAACCCTTTGGTGTACCCTACCCATCCTTGCACAATGGGGTACTTTGCTCTTCGGAGCCATGATTTGTAAGGGGTAGCTTGAACGTGCAGATGTATGTGTTTGACGGAGTAGTAAGGAGGTATATGGAATCCTAGGCTGTGTCAATGAACGTGAAGCCAGCAGATGTTGAGAGCCGCATTCTACACAACAACACACTGGTTCAGGATCAACTTACCGACGGGAGGTGAGAGGAATCCGAAATTCGTCTAGGACTGAGTGGCCGATTTCTGCCATCCGTTTTACTGTCACGAGAATGTCGACACCAGCAAATGGCAAGAGGGAAAGTACATGTCACGCACCTGCATGAAGATCTTCCTTCGTCAACGTTCGTACGCTATCTGCTCAACACGTACGCTAAGATCGTGTATACCATAAAGCCTTGGTGACGCTAACCGATATGTCTCCTCGGGACAACCAACAAATGCTGCGCAGCCGCAGGCTTATGGTCTCTAAACACAACATACTTCTCGTCCTACCATCAACAACGTCAGCACTTCACCTCCGCAAAGACTACATACTAGATGCAGAACTCACCTCATAAACAACGTCAAACCCCTTCTCCCTGCTGACCTCACAGAAAATACATCCCTCCGGTATAGCTAGTGCTTCGCGGTTGGTGGAGACTCCGATGGTGTCCGCCTTTACCTGTTCTGCGATGGTGGTCTTGCTCGTTCTGGCAGCGGCGTCGGGCTGGTGTTCATCATGATGCTGTGTGCTGTTCTGCCGATTTCGACTGCTGTAATTAAGGTGACCCAAGAGCTTCCCGAACATCTAGTAACGGCGACAATGTCAAAGTTAAGGTGAGAGTTGTGAGCACAGGCTCGGGGTGAAGACTCGACGTAGAGCAGGGAAAGTTCAAGTTCACGTCGAATCAAGGAGATACACGTACTCAGATACGTAAGTGACAGGCCCTCTCACTGATGTGCAGCGCTGTCAGGAAATGTCGGCTTGCATGTAGTGTTACATACTCATTGGTGGGTCGAGTGGCCAGTTCATATCGACGCGTTTGAATTCAATGGCGCATCAATTGCAGTGTCATTGCAATTTCAACAAACCATTCTGATACCATAGGATGTAAAAAGTACAATATTCCGCAAAGGGGGAATACCTCCAGATGGATACGAGAGTTACATTACAATTTATGGCTTTGATTTCTACACGTACAGCAGAAACTGCCTTGCTGCGGGTTTCTCAATCTCTTGCAACGAGGGGCCGGGTTCAAGGGAAAATATGGGCGACCGCTAGAGCTCAATCAAAGTTGGGTGTGTCGAAAGTGTCTTCTGGATCTGGAGCACATTAGCGTACAATGATCAGCTCATGTCCCACCAGCCACATCACAAACGACTCACCATCCCCATTCTTATAAATATATTCTGTATCTTTCTGCTTCATATGCTTCAGCTCGCTGATCACCTCATGCGCCCTCACCTGCACATCCTGATTCCCCACCGCTGCACCTCTGACAGCCGCCTGTGCCACGTCATACCGACTCGTGCAGTTCTGCAGCATCATATCCAACGCACTCGTTGTCGTCCCTTCTTCCTTGTACCCCTCAATTGAAGCTCGCCCCTGGATATTCAGCCTGCCAAACAGTAGTCCACGCAGTTCTTGCGGATACCCGTGGTAATTGAAATGGACAGGCTTGTCTTTCGTAAACAGCGCTTCGAATTCTGCCGCGCTCAGCGCGTGTGGATGCGAGTGCTCTGAAAAGAGGATCATCAGATCCGTGACATTCACGACGCGCATGCGTAAGGCGGGTAACAGCTTCTTGAGCAGCGCGGCTGCGGCGACGACTTCGAAAGTGACTTCAACGCCGATGCCTACAATGACAACGTCCGGATCTTTGCCTTCGTCTGTGCTAGCAAATTTCCAGATGCTGGCTCCCGCGATGCAATGTTTGTCGGCTTCCTCTGGGCTTAACCATACGGGCGTGGGCTGCTTGCTGCCGACCATGAGGTTAACATAATCTTTGGCGCGGAGACAATGAGCCATAGTACTGAGGAAACAGTTTGCGTCAGGCGGGAGATAGACACGTGCGTATTGAGGCTTGAGGTTGAGGATGGCACCGATGAAGGAAGGATTCTGATGAGAGAAGCCGTTATGTTCCTGACGGGCCCAGGTCGAGGTTTCGAGGTAATTCAACGAGCCGCATGGGTGACGCCATGTCGTTTCGTGAGCCTACCAGAGCGACCATGAGTCATATCACCGAATTAGAAACTTGTGCCTACCATTTTGACAAACTTGCTATATTGCACCATCATAGTGTGAATTATGCCCATGAACGCCTCGTAGCTCGGGAATAATCCAGTCCTACCGGTGAGGGTGTAGCCCTGGAGCATACCCTGACAAGTATGTTCGGATAATATTTCAATCACACGGCCACCCTTCCCTCGTGAAGCAATGTCCCACTGGAAGTTACGACCACTGTCGCGGAGCACTGCGTCGAGCTTGTTAGAAATGAGCTCATCAGGACTGAAGATGCGGAAGCTTTTCGGATTCCTAAGAGCAAACTTCACTCAGCGGTGGATCAGATTTGACGACACAAATGAGTACGTACTGCTTGATAACCTCGTGCAAAAGCTCACCCACAATCTTCATGCAGCTGACCTGGTCTCCAGCTTTTACACTGAGACTTTTCCAGTCGGGCACATCAAGAGCCTCATAGCTTTTGTAAGCCTCCTTCTTCTGGCCAAGCTTCAGCACATCCTCGTCAGGGATGATAGAAAGGACCGCGGAATTGGGACTTCCATCCGGAAACAATGTGTGCGGGTCATAAGACGAGAGCCATTCCTGGAGAATTTTGCGCTCCTCAGTGTCCTTCTTTGCCTCAGCTAGTGGCACTTGGTGGGCACGGAACGAGCCTTCGATGAATTCGCCGTGCAGCTTTTTGGGACCACCCCAACCCTATAAGTAGGTGTAAGCTCGACCACAGACTCACAGAGAAAAGCAAAGTCACCTTGGGCGTTCTCAAGATTAGTACTGGTCACCGTGGCTTAACCTGGGGATTCCCGGACCTAGCATCATTCTGGATTTTGTGAATTTCGTCCAAAGCCCAATTCATACTCGCTGCCATATCCTGGTCGATATTATTGAGGACCTCGACAAACCGCACCTGGTAGCCATACCCTACGAAAAGGGCTGTGATCTCTTTGTCGTCCATGGTACCATAGATAGTGCGCTCTGAGATCTTGAAGCCGTTGACGTGCACGATGGGAATAATTGCGCCAGACTCGGCAGGGTCAATGTATTTATATCCGTGCCATGCGCTACAGGAGTTGTGAGCAAGTGGGAAAGAACCATGGACGATGTAGACGTACGTTGCAGTGGGGCCGGTCTCTGCTTCGCCGTCGCCGACAACGCAAATAACGACGAGATCGGGCTTGTCCATGATGGCACCAAAAGAGACACTCAGTGCATAGCCGAGCTCACCGCCTTCGTGAATTGCTCCTGGGGTCTGCGCATTAATGTGACTTGGGAACTCGTTAGCTGATGCTACTCCAGCGGCTTGAGGTCGCGCTGCACGTACCTAGGAAACCCTCCTGGTGTAGAAAAGGAAGAGATCAAGCTGTTTAGGCCCTGCCTGTCGCGAGTGTACTTTGGCCAGAAGGTGGCAAGGGAGTTCTCGAGCCACAAGCAAGAAAGGATACCTGGAGCGCCATGTCCTGGACCGACAACATAGAGCATGGATTGCTTAGTCTTGCGGATGAGGAGGTTGGCGTGAGCATAGACGAGGGAGAGGCCGGGACATGTTCCCCAGTGGCCCAAGAGACGAAGCTTGACGTCGTCTTCTGTGATGTCACGGTCGAGGAGAGTATTCTCCTTGAGGAATATCATCGCTAACATGCCCTTATGAGCAAGACACGTTCCGCAGGAAGCGCAAAGTCGTACCTGCTGCAATGTAGTCTGCGGCCTTACGAAACTGCTGGATACCGAGCAGTTCCTGCGAAGATAAAACATTCTCGATATCGAGCTCCTTCTTCCAGCAGAGGATGTCGTCTGAGAGTTGGGAGGGATCTGGAGGGGGATTTGGAGAGTAAAGTTCTTGTCCTCCCATGATGTGGTGGTGGTTGGGAGGAAAGGCGATGGGTGGAGGCTGACGAGAACTTATAGGATTGTAAGTGCGACATGGATGACTGCAGCGTTAGGTTGCCCATTGGGCAAGTGGATGAGTTTGGTGAGCACCGTCGCGTCATTGCGTCATGCCAGTCACACCGCTCAATGTCACAACATCTGTGGGCGTCGTCCCCTCCGAGTCCGACGTCTATCGAGGGCAGTTGGTTACAGTTCGTTTTTGATAGGCATGCCGAGCAGCCGCGCAAAACCTATGTGGTCGTGGCTGATGACATCGATGTGGACCCTGAACACCTCTGCAATTTAATGAGTCTATGCAGTCACGACCAAGGGGTTATTCTCAAGCACAGGTGGTGTAGTCTACAAGTAGGAGTTTTGTATTCTAATCATCAAATCCATCGTCACTACTGCCTGCGCTAGACTTGTCGGTCCAGTCATTGTGCTCGAGTTCTTCTTCGCTCTATTAGAAAGGTATGAGCAGTAGTGCACAACACTGAGCCTTAGGTGAAGGTGGTGGTCAGACGAAGAGATGGGGATCAAAAGTGGTAGTCATGCATTGATCAAAGTAAGTGTTATATACGGTAACTAAGCGCGCGATCAGTGCGGAGTCTCAATGGAGTCTCAGTATATTCGAACACTCCCCTTCAAGCATGAACATGAAGTAGTTCATTGAAGTGCTTGAGTTTTTCGAGAGGTAGTGCTTTAGTAAGAGTATCAGCTCGTTGATCAGTAGAAGGTATGTGGTGTACAGTTATGTACCCTTTAGTTACACGATCGCTGATGAAGTTCTTGCGAATGTTAAAGTGTTTAGTACGCTGAGAATGTTGTTCCTCAGGTGAACGAACAATCGCAATAGTAGATGCACTGTCAGTGTATATCTTGACAGGCTCCATAGTATAGTTCAGTATTTCATCAATGAGGCTCTTCAAGTAGATTGCCTCAGTAGACGCATGAGCAAGTGCGTACAGTTCGGCTTCAGTCACCGATAGAGTTACTAGTGAACCACGCTTACTTGACCAAGAGATAAGCGAGTCATTGTATGTGAAGGTGTAGCCCATTATTGGTTTATTGCCGTACGTAGTCATACCATCAGAGTCGGCATAACCTACTAGTGAAGTAGAAGTAGTATTGGCTTGGTTTCCTAGGACAAGCCAGTAGTCGCACGTTCCCTTAAGATAAAGGTAACACTGTTTAGCTGCAGCGAAGTGTTCCTTAGCAGGGTCAGATAGATAGTGTGCAAGTTGACCAGTGCAGTAAGCAACATCTGGTCTAGTACAGTCGGCGACATAGCGTAAGCCACCAACTAGAGACATGTAGTATTTGATATCGCCAGCGTCCTGACGCGGTTCTGTCGAGGCACGGGGGGCTAAGTTGTGCTCGTGTATCATGGGTGTACGGCGAGAGTGTTCATGGTCAAAGTTATATCGCTTAAGGATATTTTGAATATAATCCTTTTGACGAAGTTTGATAGTGCCTGAGGTTTTATCATAGGATATTTCTATGCCAAGCATCCAGTGGATAGAACCACTGTTAGTTACTTCGACATGTTGCCTCAGAGCAATCTCAAATTGTTCAGCAACGACAGAAGTGATAGTGCAGAGAGTGATGTCGTCAACATGAACAGCGAGGAGTAGTATGAGTTTGTTTCCTCGATAGAGATAGAAGACAGCGTTATCATAATCAGAACGCTTTAGTCCAAGTTGGAAGAGTATGTCGCATAGTACTTTATACCAACGACGACCGGCTTGTTTAAGGCCGTAGATAGTTTTCCGAAGTTTCAGTACCCAGCCACTAGGCAGGTTAGGCAGTAAGTCACCAGGTGGTGGACGAAGGTATAGATCTTCGTCTTCGTTAATGTTACCGTAGAGATATGCAGACTTTATATCAAGCTGAGTGATCTCGAAGTGCAGTGAAGCCGCAAGAGTAAGTATGAAGCGTATAGAACTCATGCGAGCAACTGGTGCAAACAAGTCGTTCGAGTAGTAGTCAATACCGTCGCGTTGGGAGTATCCTTGCGCAACAAGTCTATATTTCAGTTTAGTGACTTTGCCGTGTTCATACTTGGTTTTATAAACAAAGCGAGAGCCAGTGATGTTTGCGTTAGCAGGTGGGATACAGTATTCCCAAGTTCCAAGTTGTTCAAGCGTATCAACCTCAGTCTTCATAGACTTGAGCCAGTCATCCTTGAGAGGATGTTTGAGTACGTCTTGATAAGTAACTGGATCACCAACGTCTTCGGCGTAGTAAGCATTAAACTCAGTTAAGTAAAACGCAATATTAGTTTCAGTTTCATCGTAGTCTAAACCTCTAGCTTTGCGAGAAGGCTTAGCGATTCTAGTAGAACGCCTAGGACCAGTAGGGTCCGGTTCGTCAATGTCCATAGGTTCAACATGAGGATTTTCCTCAAGTTCAAGTTGTTTTTCGATTGTGGGTTTCTCGATGTTTGGTTCTTTCTCCCCTTCAATTTGTATCGTAGAGTCAACAAATTGCAAGTTTCGTTCAACGCCTACGCGTGTCCCGAAGTAAACGTAGTGGCCTTTAGAGTGCTCAGCAAAACCTATCCAAACAGCTCGTTTGCCCTTAGGCGCAAGTTTATCGGTACGGTATTCGTCATAGACGATACACGGTTGACCAAAAGGTTGCAGTCCATCAAGGTTAGCATCAGTGCCATAACGTTTGAAGTAAGGTGTTTTGAACTGAAGTGGAGAGCGAGGAGTACGGTTAAAGAGATATACTGCGTGAAGTGCAGCGTACCACCACAATCTATTCGGTAAAGAAGCAGTATGCAGGTTTACACGAACTAAGTTCATTATAGTTTGGTGTGTTCGTTCAGCAACACCATTTTGTGCAGGAGTATCGTGCACAGTAAGTCGGGGTATTGTACCTTGAGTTTTCAAGTAGTTGGTCATATTTGTACCAGTGAAGACACCGTCGTTGTCAGATTGTAGAGTCTTAACGCGAATGTTATACTGCGTTAGTAGTTCAGTAGAGAAGATAACCCATTGAGTAAAAGCGTCATCTTTAGGTTTTAATGGCGCAAGAGTGAGCCATCTAGTTGCGTCATCGACAATAGTCAACCAGTACATATAATGACCAGTAATTGATGCAGTGGGTAGTGGCCCAAAGATGTCGATATGAAAGTGGTCACCGAAGGAAGTAGCCAACAGCGAAGTACGAGTTTTAGGAACAGGACTGCGATGAATATTGTTCATGATGCAGTCTTCGCACGGAGTTTCCGTACGGTCAGTTATATGAGTTGTTATAATGAGTTTGGACATCTCAAGTAGTTTTTTAATCTGGAAGTAGCTTATATGACCGGGTTTTTTATGAAGTTCAAGCATTGTTATACCAGATTTATGCACGCTTGCTAAAGATGTCACTCGAGTAGAAGACAACGTGTATAAGTCATTCGTTTTCTTAATCACAGCTACACAAGACGAGTTCGAATCGTATATAGTACAAACATTTCGATAGAAAGAGAAACGATAATCAGTGTCCATTTTTGATACGCTGATTAAAGTGAATGGTAGCTGTGAGTTGTAGTAGACATTCTTTAGCAGTATTTGAGAGGGCGTACCATTTTCCTGCTCCACTTCAAGTACCATGTCGCCTGCCAGTTTCAACGAGATTTGTTCTGAGTTGGCGACAGTCAGTAAGACAGTAGGTACAGAGTGTACGTTAAAGAGTATATCACGATAAGGAGTGCAGTGAATAGTTGCACCCGTATCAATGACATGAACGGACTCATCAGATGATGAAGTCGCAAACAGTGGAAGTGAAGTGGAGTAGGGTTGAATGGTAGTAGTAGTACTTACGTGCATTTTGACGTCCGCATCAGAGAGAGACGCAACCCATGCGCTCTGACTGGTGCTGCCACTGCCTTTGGCGTAGTTGAAAACAGGCACGGAGTGAGGGTGCTCGAGTACCTCATCGTCCGAGTTAGCGGCGGCAGTGGAGTTGGCCATAAGGCCAGTAGCAGTCGAAGAGCCAGCAGCGGCAGACTCTTTCTTCGCACGAGAAGCGACGCTGGCACTCTTGCGAGTAATACCCTTTGCCTTCATGGCGGCTTTGGACTTCTCAGTCCAGGGCTTAGGGCAAACCGGCGTGGTGTGTCCAAGTTCACCGCAGTTGTAACAGTTCACTTTGGGAACACGAGTGTCCTTCTCCTTTGTGTAAGGAGCAGCAGCGGCGCGCGCAATGGTAGTCGTCTTCACAGATCGCTCGACGTGCTTGCCCTTAGCGTGAGATGCTGAGGGGGCGTGCGTAGTGTGCTTGTCACGAGGGACAAGCGAAGTGGAACCTTTAGACTCGGAAGTCTTAAGGGGGTGGGTGAGACGCCAGTTGTTAAAGTCACGGCGGAGCTCGGCAATGAGAGCGTTTGGTTTATAGTCGAATTTCTGTCCGACTGGAGTAGAAGCACGAATACCAGCTTCGTAGTTAGCGCGAGTGGTGTTGTAAGGAGGGGGTATGATGCCGACGATGGCAGAGTAGAAGATATACGAGGGAATGTCAATCCCCTTCGCAGCGAGTTTGCCGACGAGGTTGAGCGCATCGTCGAGGAGTTTGTCCATCTCGTGAACAGGACGACGAAGATGGAACAGCTGGAAGATTTCATTTGCATCCGAGACAGTAGTCTTCGGATCAAAGCGTTTGCGCAACTTCTCCATGAGAGTGTGCGGTTGCGACTCATTGAGGTAGTTTGCCATGACGGAGTCGCCAATGTGGCCAGTCATGACGTTGAAAACAGCTCCAGTAACCTCTCTCGGTACTGTCGAGCCACCTCTGAGCGCGTAGAAGTTGAGGATAGTGTTGAGAGCAGTCTCGACGTGGAACTTCCACATCGGCCAGCTCTCAGGGCCAGTAAGCTTCCCAACGTCGGAGAAAGCTTTGCTGATGTCGCTCATGGACATAGAGAAGTCCCTGTCCTGAGCAGGAGGGAAAGAAAGTAACTCGGACACAGAGCGTGCCGAGCGCGAGGAAGTATTCCCAGCATGAGATGGCTCAGGAGAGCCAGAAGGAGAGGAAGAGCCTGGAGGAGACGGAGTGCGGCGAGGTGCCTTCTTGCCTCGCTGCCTGCGACGTCTCTCGTCGTCGTCCATGGGATCGTCGCTGTCATCACCCTGAGCAGTGGGATGACGAGATTGACGACGTTGATAGTCATCACGAAGGGTGTCGAAAGGGGTGCGACGTCGATCAGCTGGGGGTGCAGAGACCCGGCGTGCAGGAGGAGTAGATGATTCCTCCTGTTGAGCAGCAGGAGGGGGGACAGAGGCCGTTGTTTCCTCGTCAGGAGTAGTCTGAACTACTGGAGCAGAGGAGGAGGATGCAACAGGCTTGACTTCAGTTGTCCTGGTCGCCATGGATGATGAAGTAGGCGTAGTGAGGGGGGAAGAGATAGGAGGTTCAGGAGGAGGGGTAGGAGTGAACTCTGGAGTCTTCCTACTGCAAGTAGTCTTCTTAGAACGAGGTTGAGGTGCAGTACCTCTGAGGAAGTTTGTTTGGTGACGCTCTCTGGTGGAACGACGAAGTTGAGGTTGATCAGTGTGATCAGAGCTCATAAACTGGGAGATAGGAGAGGAGATAGGAGAGAAGAAGTAGAGTTGAGTGAGGAATGAGCTTAATCGGGGCTCATAACCTATTAGAAAGGTATGAGCAGTAGTGCACAACACTGAGCCTTAGGTGAAGGTGGTGGTCAGACGAAGAGATGGGGATCAAAAGTGGTAGTCATGCATTGATCAAAGTAAGTGTTATATACGGTAACTAAGCGCGCGATCAGTGCGGAGTCTCAATGGAGTCTCAGTATATTCGAACACGCTTACCTCGTCGTCACTCGCAGTCATTACCATACGGTTGCTACCGCTTTTCTTGTTGTGCGACATTCCAATGACCTTATCTCCTTGGCGCCACCGTTTCAGCTGCAGTAGATCCATGTGTTCTTCACCGTCCGGGTCATCACCTACAGCAGGGAGTGAAGACTGAGTGGCGAGAACAGTCTGTAACTCATTGTCCTGCTCGATAGACCAGAAGTGGGCAAGGAGGATGCGGTAGGTGTCCCATGCGTTGTCTTGATTGACAACCGGCAGTCCTGCCTCGCCGTAAAACTGTACTGCTCTCGAAGCGAAAGCGGGAGGAACTATGTGGAAGACAGAGTGATCAGGGGGTGCAAAGTGATTGCGCACTTCTCGAAGGTGATCCCTGTCCACACAGACCTGAAAGGGCGGTGAGCTCACTTTTGTGGACAGATCTTGAAGATGTAGTGATAGGTACATACCGCAAAGTCGGTTGTACCATAGTCTTCAGGGTGTTCGAAGATTTCAACAGGTCGCCCGTATGGCAGGATCTTGTCCTTGTCGAAGCGAGGCTTAGTGTCGTTAGCTTCCTTGCGGTAAACGTCGAGCTCTGACTGGAGCCAAGGTATGAAAGTATAGTGAAAGACAAGCCTGGCCCAAGTGTAAGACTGTTCAGCAACACAAAAAGCCTTTAGTGCGGCATGACTCACCGGTCAAGAGGGTCGTTGGGATCATACCAGCCAGCTGCTACGCCAGTTTCGAGCAAACTCTCGAAGCCAGGGGACCATGCTTCTCGTAGCCTGCGCCATGCAATCTCGGGCTTGATGTTTCCTTTGTTGCCTCGGAACTTGTGTTGCAGAGTCTCTGATAGTGAAGGGTCATGGCGGTGGCGAAGCAGTGTTTGTGCGTTAGCGATGCCGAAATTTTCAGTACCTGGATCACTCTGCGTCAGGAGAGGCATGACTACTCGTGCAAAGTGTGAAAGAGGTTCTTGTAGCGAGGTCATGAAATACTTACCACAGCCTAACTCCTCAATGGTATTGCAGTACCATCCACAGACAAGTCGCGGGTTTCGATTTGTCCACCAGATCTTCAACCACAGTATCAGGCCAGAGTGTGGCTCGATACCAACATGCAGGAACAGTTGAAACTTCCGCCACTTGTCGTGTTGATCTACAGTCCAGATGTCGTTTACGCCCACTGTCCAGAATTGCTTGCGTTTAAGACGAAGGCCCTTCCGCGAGAGAACTTCATTTCGGTGGTGCAAGTTCATGTAGCGCAATATCAGAGGTCTGAGAAGACAAATTAAGACTCCGCATGGAAGCAAATGAAGAGAGCTTGAGCGTACTTCGAAACCATCATCTTCTCCTCTCGAAGCAACTTTACTTTCATCAGCCGGGAACCAAGAGTTGGGAACTTGGCACGTATTCTCTCAATGGCAGGTCCAATGGACTCGATGGTGTGGTGTTGGCCGCGAGCACTTGTTAAGTTCCATTCTGCCCGCTTCTTCTTCACGAGCGGAATACTAGTAGCTCACAGATAAGATGTAGGTCACATCTTGTGTTGAGTGAAGACGTCACCTGAGGGCATACACATCAGGATCAAAGTGACGACGCAATTTGACCGCAATCTCAGGATTACTGAACCCTCGCAAGTAGTAATGTTCGACGACTGTCCTCAGTTGATCGTTTGGAGCTATGGGCATGGTGGTGAGTACTAAGTCACAGAGGATGACACTGATCAATACTTACGCGACGGCTTGGACCCATTTTTTCCTTTCGGATTCGGCATTTCTGGATGTGCAAATGTGGCTACAAACGAGAGTATCGAGGTATCAGAGAGTGTGCAGTAGTCGTCAGAGGCAGTACTTATGTATAGTACAGCATCAGAGTA